>JACJUM010001610.1:18264988-18514918 GCA_020976665.1 Heortia vitessoides | reverse complement strand
CGGCTGTTACTTACTTCTTGTCGTACTCTTAGCTTGCTCAGAAGTACTACTGTAGTATATTGTACAGTACTTACTAGAGTATACTGTAAAAGGCTTCAGTAGAGCATCTACACGCGTATATATTCAGCCACCCTTACTTTCGTGTGTTCCAAATAAATTAGATTAGTGAATAAAGATCATCATCATTATCATATCAGCCATAAGAAGTCCACTGCTGGACATTGGCATCCCAAGAAATTTTGCCCAATAATTGCTGTTCCGGGCTAGAGTGTTGCCAATCCCAGAGAGCAGCTTTCGCGACGTGATTGCACATGAAGTTAGCACAATAACGCACGAAGGTCGTACCACAGCCTGTGGTGGTGTTATTGTACACGTCGCTTTCATTTAGAAAATTGAGTTGTATTACGATAATTTCGCGAGAAAGAAATTAATCTCCAGTAGAAACAGAGTCACGACAGGCTGAAAAGAAATATGAACATGTGACGTGAACGGACGGTTCCCTAGCACAAGGGCGCGGCGCGGACCGGCGACGGGCAGCAGAGAGACTAGCTCGATGCATGGGCCAATTATGCGGGACAGGGTTGTTGGGCTCGTGAACTAGAGCCTCTATCACTTTGCCGAGAAGCCGTGGGTCGACAATTAATATGCCTTGCGCATACTGATAAGGGGCATCGTGGTGTTATGGGCTCGTTTGTTATGAGCGAAAAGTAATTGCTAATTTAGCTCCGCAGAATAAACTCCACTCTGTAAACTGTAGAGTTTTTATTTAGTTTGTGATGTATGTGCAGTTAAAATACTCTAAAAGCTGCGCGGTGTCTGTGCTCGGATATTAACTTTGCCCACTCTGCCCGCTCTGCTCCGCGTAGTTCCGTGCGGCCGTCCGACCGCGGCCGACCGCGTCCGACCGCGGCCGACCGCGTGCCACTGCGTTATTACTTCTGTTATGCGCTGCAAATAAAACTCAGAGTTTAGTTCACACCAATTTACAGTACGAATGTGACATCTTCAATGCGTCTGAATTCTATACTTCAGTATTCTGAACTGCAGATGATAAGAAATGTAAGTTTGAGAATTGTCCGAAACTACAAATTGGAACAAAACTTCCTGCAACTTTTTACGCAAACGTGCTTGTCCTGACGTGTATCTGTGTGTGTATGGAAGCGCGGGGCGGCGCGGGAAGGCTCGGCGGTAACCTTGCACTCGACGTTTGTACGATTTTTCCGCTCACGCAATCGATTCCTTGTCACTGTCAAAGGCAAACATCCGGCTGTCGTCGTTAGTGGCCGGCAACAAAGAGCAGATTCAGGCGCGCGACCTCCCTGCGGATGCGTTCGCATGCGGCGAGCGCGAGGAGGCGGATAGCGACTTAATTTGCGAGATTTACTGCGAGCCCTCGAGTTTATGACGCTTTGTGGAGTTCGTTTGAAGCCGCGGCTATGTTTGCTATTTCATACACGCGCACGTCCCCACTCGTAAAATCTGGATTAAAACAAACTTTATGCTCATTATCCCGTTTGACGGTCTGCTTGTTTAAGTCGAGCTTTTAATTTTATTTCGGCACAGCTGATTTAAAGAAAATAGTTATTCGGGCAGGCCTGCGTTGGGTGGCTCGATGAAAGGCTTCCGTTGGATTGGTTAGTTGACTGATTGAAGTTGTTTATGTGTAACAACCGTTCGTGCAATCTCGTGATTGCTCTGTCCAAGGCCGGTGCCAGCATCGGTAATGGGCGGGCGCCATCATCTGCGACGCAGCGCACGGCGCGCCCGCAACCCGATCGCTAAAACGCGGAAAAACGCTGCGCTAAAGAAATTATCGTTCGACAGGGTGCATGAATGGTATTTATTTGCAATCAGCATGTGGGGGCGCGGTCAGGCAGTGGGGCGCGGGCAGGGGAGGGGGCCAGGAACGCCGCGAGGGAGCGCTAACTCAGTTTAGGACTTTAAGCAATTTTCTATTTACATTACGTGCTCGCGTGATCTGAACTGAACGGGAGCATTTTGGTTCATTTACGCTTCATACGCAGATATGTTAGGTTTATGAATTATCTTATATTAGTCACACTTTTCATTTATTGATTTTACTCTCATTTGATCGTCGGAAAAATTGTTTTAATGAAATAAATAATAATCTATTTATCGTAACGTCATTGATTTTTGCCGAAGTTTTTGATAACAAAGAACGTCCGACGAAAGAGTAGGAATTTAAATAAATGTGTCATTCAGCGTGCTAACTGTGGTTTTAGAACAAAACAGAATAACTATCATTAAGCATTTATTATATTTTTTTTGACATTTAGTTATAAGTGCTTAGTTTAAAAAAATATGCTACTGAAAGTACACAGTAGCCACGTAGTTCCGCAAGTATGCGAGGGTCGGACCAGTCGCGGAGTTGTTGCAAAAGTCCACATATAAAACTGTCGTTCAACACTTGCAGCACGCAGCAGATGCATCGGAGACCACGTGAAGGACTTACCGCTGAGGGGACATGACGGCACGTTTGGCAGCTGTAAGCTGGTAATCACGATGTAATGATCATCGGCTCCGTTTTTAAACGAGCAGCGAATATAAAACACGTGCCGAACCCATTACATCCCATTTTATAACACAGTGTGTGATCTCTGAAACATGTAAAGCCTAGTATGTGATTACATTCAGTTTAACAGGCATTAATAGTGATTAACAATATCTGCGAATAATGCGACAATGAACTAGTCTTAAACTGCGCCGTATTACCACGACCCTCTGTAGCCCGGCCGGCGTTTGTGTTCGCCGACAAACTTGTTCATTAAGAGTCCATTTAGCGGGAAGTTGAAAAGTGCGTGTCTTCCCCCCCCCCCCCTTCCACGAGCCCTGCGCCGCTCTTGCCGCCCGCGAGTCTCCTGCCAGGCGGTAAACTTTACTATTTTACTTGTGAGAAATTAAATACCCTATTTTACGAACCCTCTTAAAACCCACGCAATGGACGTTTTAAAGGACTCTCTATAAAACACCATTAAACGTATTGCACTTTTTGAAAAGTTTATTAGAATCACTTTAGTGTGTGTATGGCCTGAGGAGGTTTGTTTACGTATCTGGAGTTTACTGCAATGTGCGCGTCGGCTATATAATGCGACACAAAGCTTTTGAGGCCAGTCGATCATGAGGCGAGCGCCGATAGCGAGACGTAGTCGATAGAAAATCTCACAAAATCACGCTTTATAAATTTTGTTAATTTTATGAGAGTGATATGTTCGAGGAGCGAGAGACATTGCCAATAGCAGCCTTATGCCACGGCAATAAAGTCGGTCATGTAGAACACGCGAACGGGTCCATTTCAGTTTATTTTAGTTCGGCTAAAGTTTTAGTGCATTCGGGGTCCGAAACGCAGCCAACGGTCGTTTCCTAGCCAGCTCGGTCGGGCGTGCAATTACAGAGAGGTGAACAGCTTACACCTATTACACATATTTTATGATAACATAAATTCTTCTATTCAATTTATTCTTTACTATCTGTGCCCGCGACTTCGTCCACGTAGAATAGTTTTTTTGGGTACCATACCTCTTTACCTTAACTTTTATAAACTTTGAATGTCATGTTTATTTATATCGTAAGAATAGCCTGAAAAATAAGTTTCAAGTTTCTAGCTCTAAAAATAGCGATACTTTCATACAAATTTTCATCCCCCTTTTCGACCCTTTACAACCCTTATTTCGAATTAAAAAATAGCCTATGTCCTTTCTCAGGGTCTAAAGATTGTCTCTGTTTTACAAAATCGATTGAGAGGTTTAAGCTGAAAAGCGTAACAGACAGACACACAGACACAGTTACTTTTACATTTATAATATTAGTAAGGACTAAATTGAATACAATGACAATAAATTGACGCAAGCTATAATTTTGTTTAAGGATAATGACTTCTTATTGTCTATATTAAAAAGTTTTCAGATCTTCTCTCGTTGAATACAACAAGAGTATTACCGATTTGAGCAAATGTGACGTAATATTTTATCCAAAGCGAGTTCATGGGAGAATTGGGCGCAATACTTAATAATGGTTTGTTCCAAACAGTGGACGGCGTTGTTGATCATTCCACCAGCTAAAGGTAATTCATAAAGTTAATTTGACCTACTAATGGCCCCAATAAGCCGCCGGTGCGGGCGCCGATTGGCAAACTTTTCAAATAACAACCGTTGTCTATTAGAGAGTAACGCTTTCTTACGTTTTGTTTGCACGGCCCGCGCTCGCGCGCCGCACACCAAAACCGCCTCTGTCGGCACCAAGTAGAGTCCAATTTGGAAAGTTCTGTTTCCAGAGAAAAGCAAACGAGCTGTAACACCTCGAGGTAATTTCAAAAATTTCGCAACAATCTTTGGCCCGCACCATATTACTTGAAGGGGGGGGGGGGGGGGGTTGTGCAGCTTATTGCAGCTCTCTGTCGGCAAATATCACCACGTCCTGTTGTTCAAATACTTGCTATTATACTATTTCCAAAAATTGCTATGATCTAGAAATCTAATGTTTACAATAATAAATTCGCCATTCGCCATTAAGTTGGCGTGGACTTGACTAGAAACATACTACTATTCCCTTACGTACGAGAAAACGTAAAAAAAGTGGTACGAAACAAACAGAGAGATTCACCCTTCAGTTATACACCCGTATAATCCCCATAAATTGCGAGACAATAACGCTCGAAGACGCGTCATGTCCCGGCAGTGTGCCAGCGCCCTCCCGCCTGTAAATCTTAGCAACAACCAGTTTTTCATTATGCTGATTGTGTCTGGTATAGTCGACAATTTTTAGGCAATAAAATAAATTTCCGCAAGCACCGGTCGCCGGTCGCCGGTCGCCGGTCGCCGGTCGCCGGTCGCCGGTCGCCGGTCGCCGGTCGCGCGCGAGCGCCGCTGATATGGTATTCCGGATTGACATAAATCCGACGGCGTGTCTGAAATACGGGGGGAAGCGTTTACCGGTTTAATTATAACTAATAGCCCCGAGCTGCTGCTGGTGGGCACTAGTGGGAAGCGTCTCGCAAATGTGCACTATTTAAATGTATTGCACTACTCTTGATTTGTTTCGAGTTTTCTAATAAACGGTTCTACAATCGTTTGAAACATGGGCTAGAACGCGTACTGAACGCAAAAGACTTTTAAATGTAATTTTGTAAATATTGCAAAGCTCAGGAATGAGACCATTAAGGCTATAAAAACTCGGTAACAGCTAGATTTCAAGAAAGATAAAAGTGAATAGAGATCATTTGAAGCACAATGGCTTTTACGGCATTCATGCTGAGAAGGATCGATACATTATTATATTAGGCGAAGTTGTTCACACGAGGCCCGCCGCGCACGGGCACAGTGGGCGGGCGGGCGCGGGCGGGCGCGGGCGGGCGCCGAGCACGCACGCCGGTGCCGCAAGACGCGAGCTCGACCGCGACACCGTATTATTTAATGCAAATGAGAGCACCCTTCAACTTCTCAATTTGTTCAAACAGATTGTTTTCAGCGAAAATTCAATTCAAATTTATCTGAGCGACGGGCGCACATAATGAAAGGCTTAATACGGTATCGGTAAACATTAGCATAAAGTAAAAATTGCGTTCCGCGGCAGGCTGCGGGGAATCTTAATGTCGGCGCGACCCGCTCGCGCGCCCGCGCCCGAACCCGCGCCCGCGCCCGCGACTGCGCCTACCCGCGCCATCGCCCGCTCCCGCGCCCGCGCACGCCGGTGCCGTTGCTGGTACGCAAGTTGGAGACCCCTCTAGCAAACTCTCTATTAATAGCACTTATTCTAGCTTTAATCCCTGCTAATTTAAAAAGAGAATTCCAAAAGTTCATCACCGATCAGAACAACGATGACAACGACGAAAGAACGGGATTATATCTTGTAATTAAGCATTATGTTGATAGAATAACAGTAGAAGGAGCGCGGTGACGGCGGCGGCGGCGGCGTCGGCGGCGGGGGCGGGAGCGGGGGCGGGGGCGGGGTGCGCCTACAGATCTCTCTCCATTTCCATACATTTACATTCTCTTAAACTGCCGTAAACAGCGCCCCACGCGCCCGCGACCGCATTGCGCGTTCCTGGGGGAGGTTTACACTCGAGTCCACCGAAGCGATGGAAGGAATCATCGCCTTATTCAATTGTAACAGAACATTTAATTTAAATTTGGTTTAGCTAGGGACCGAGTGTCTACGTAAGTCCATGGGGTACTTATGCTTCGCGAGCCTTCAATGGCAAAGACATTGGGCCATCGCAGTTTGAAATATTAGCATGAAAAGTTCTCAAACATGGCCTCCGCTGGCGCGTCGGTGTTGGGCAAACAGGGGCGCCGTGTCAAATTAGCACTCGCGAACACAGCGGATCGCGTTGTGTTTTGTATTATTTTTTGTTTGCAACTTAGGTGCTGCGTGCTACTGCGTGAGCAGAGTGAGGAGTGTCGCGGTGTCGCGGGATTCGGGACTGATTGCGGGGCGCGGTGACGGTGCGCGCCGGGGAATGTCGCGCAACACGCCAGCGCTTTTGTAAGTGTTAGACCAGGTAAAGTACCCACAGCGAACACATTGCATACGTCAACAAATAATAATCATATTTCATTTTTCTATTAAATTTTAAAGGCTGATTTTAAATTTGAAGTAAAGATTTAGATAAATAATTGATTTTATGATGACGATGAAAATTCCAACTTCAGGAGGCTTTATTAATTATTCAAGGATAAAAACATATTAAGTTTGCAACACCAAGGAAACCCATGGGACCGAATCCATGGGATCCTTGAGTGCAAAAGCAAGATGGACGTCATTATATACATACGACATATCCAAACAACAAAAACGTCTCTTTGAGATTTCTCTTTCTTTATGTTATATAACCTTATAAGTTATACTTATTATTATAGGTGGTGTTATACGCAGCATAAACAACACGTCATCACCTTGGTCATAAAGTTACCAGATCTAAATCGACCATTATTCATTAGAATTGTTTCAGCTGTGTTTCCTGTCATTGTGGTTCCATAAAAAACAATATTTGCCGCGGCATTTCTTTGACCTTTCGATCTTCCCAGTAACAATCTGAAATGAGATGGCTGGTGTCGTTATCGATACGAACGCATTGAAGTTTATTCGTGATTTTTGTTGAGTGCGGCGGAACAACGCGCGTAAGCCGCGTTCACGGGCTGGTTGTGCAAACACCCGCGGGCTGCCGGCCCGGCTCTGCGAATTACACGAAGTAACGTTGTAATTTATCAGTAAAATAATCAGTCTATATATCTCTCAGTACCTGTTACACACATTCTTTTTCTAAAATTTTACAGTTATTTGTGACCGCCGGCCGCACCAACACATACCTCTTCTCCCGAAGAGTTATGTGTTGGTGCAGCCTCACGGACGGCCTGGACAGATTAGAATTTATTTTATAATAATAAGATTCTAGAAACACTAGCTCGAATACATAGGAAAAATATGTTGGTTATGCATTATAGCATTATGTAAAACGATGTATCGTCAGCATAGCTTAAGTATAAGGAGCGTTCCGGGTCCAGAACATATGGAGATAAGCGAAAATAAGAAGTGTCGCTCGTCCCATAAGTCGGCCGACCATTCCGACCAAATCAGCCGCGCGCAATGGATGCCTCGCGCGATAAACAAATCAACTAACCTGCGTCCATCCGGCGGAAAAACGGCCCTAGTTTCCGGGGATAAGATACAAAGTGGTTTTGTGCCGCGCAGATAAACGACATCGTTTTTTGTCGCGCGTTGTGAAGGAGCGCTGGCGGCGCGCCAGCCGGGCCGCGAGGTACGCTCACTCTTTGGGCTTGTGCAAAAAATAGCAAGTCCCGAATCGCGGCTCAGCGTTTTTGACCGCCTGTGTTGCCAAATACAGGCATTATTATATATAATCCTATCCTGAACATTGCAACACAAAAGAAACAAAACCCGTCTCAATTGGCAGGGGAATTTCTACATCGGCCAAATATAGCCGGCTGTCCTATTTTTGGATAATAAATTGTTGATTTTATTCCCGAAGACTTATTATGATGAGTGGCATCTTCAATTTTGATTTAGAGCCGCTTCGTCAGGAATTACGAGCGTCGGGGAGAGAAGTGGATTCTAATTCGGTGCCGCGCGGCTCGCGGCGGGCGCGGCGGGTGCGGCGGGCGCGTGCGCCGGCTGGCGGTCGCTGTCGGCGCACGCTGCGGAATGATAATTGGACGCCGCGGCTATTTGTCACTTACGTGTTATGCGCGCGATCAATTGTATCAGCCGATGTTTGTCCAGCGAAACGTTTAACAGCGGTAGACAAAGTGGACAGCCCAAAAACTGACGTATTCTCAATAAGGGATAATACTGAGCTATGGCTTCGGTATCAAAAGGTCGGTTCGGCCGATTTTTATGTTCACGTCAGCCTCAATTACCATATAAAATGATCTAATACGTAACATTATAGGAATAGAAAATTGCTTACTTTAGCAGGTTCATCTGAACATTCAGGTGAACCTGCTAAAGTAAGCCACTCTGCTCTGATGCACAAGCCACATTTGGTTTGTGCATCAGATATTGAATTCAACTTAAATGTTTGCATTCTGGACCCGATCCTAGCCCAGGACGCACATTTACGTATCTGGGTGTTCACTACGTATTTAAATATTATATTTGTGATTCCTCTATTGACTCATGTGCAAAATTCCAGTGCTTTTTTTATTTAAGCGACTTCCTTATTTTCGGTGGATTATTCGAGGTGTGAGAATTTATTTATTTATTTAAATGCGATGGACAGTAATATTTTACTTTTATTTAATTAGTTTTTCACTCAGTGGTTCCGATTTATCTCATGAAGATTAGTTTAATTCAAAATGTGCTGCACGTTTAGTTCGTAGAAATGGAATGAATTAAGCGCGCTTGTTCGAGTTGTTAAAATGTCATCCGATGATTTATGTCACTTCTTATGAGTTTATTGCAAAATTTGCTACACGCGTCCGACTGACTAAGTAGTAAGGTGTTTCTCTCGCTTGTAATTTATAGCAAATGATATAATGTACAGGCACAACCGAATCGACGGCCGTTGTAACATAATATACGTTTTTAAGTATTACGCTGCACAACCAACACGCGTGGGTCGCTGCTTCGATTGCCGCACCGGCATAAAGTTATATGTTAGTTCGAAATAGTTTCCACAACACAGGTATAATCTCCTAATTAGATAGTTCTCTTCTTTACTCTCTCTCGCTTGTCGTATACTTATTAAATTGTTTCCTTTACAATTTTCGAAATTGCTCACAGTATAGTCAGTATTTGCGATGATTTCTTCCTTCCTGGAGTCACGATTCAGACATATTGAAACGTGACCGAAATGAATGCCCAGTTCAAACAACTCATGGAACACGAAATATATGAAAAGCCCAAACCACTCTGTTCACCTAGGTTGTGGTGTCGTGGCTGCCAGAGCACGCAGCACTCGGTTCTTTTGGTAAAGCCATTGTATTTCGTTGTGTTAGCTGCTTCAATAATTCTAAATTTAGGCTGTTGTGGTTTAAAGTTGTCAAAATTGGTAGGTAATTTCAGCTGCAATTAAAAATCGGCGCGCGAACGGCTGGCGGCCGATTTAGAGGTGCGCGCTGTCATCGCCTATAAACACTCGTGCCGCGCTTGGACGGAGCGGTCGCAGCCCGGTGACGCAGGCCGACTATCTTTATTGTCTTCTTGTCTCTGCTCACTTCACAAATGGCCTTCATTTCGTCTACGTGGTTTTAATTTTGGAAATAAAAATAGATTACAGAGCTACTTCAAATAATATTTCAGTCTAGGCCCGATTGTGCAGTAGTGTTCCCGTATTTTTGCGATGGACATTTGTTTTTGACATTGTTATATATATAATCTGATAGCATATTAAACTATACTTTATACTAAATAAACAGACTGCTATATATATCTATCTTATCTAGTATAGTGTCTTCAGCAAGAACGTACGCCCCGTGGTGCAGTTCCTATTCTTTATCTGAGAACCTTCGTGCTAGTTCTGGTACGCTATTTCTCTCGAGGCGAGAGAATCTTAGGCTGCCCACTCCCAGCAGTTCAGCAGCTAGGTTATCTATGTGTTGACAAAATCTAGTTTGATAACGTTCTCTGCTTGACTCGATTTCTTCCTTTACTGTTCGCATTCTAGATTTGTATGAGACTGCATGAGATGTTGTTGTTCCTGTGAAGACTGCGTGTATATTTCTTGCGTGTCCAAATAATAACTTGATAAATATTATAACTGGAATAACGATATATTCACTGTTATAATTAAGTACATTAAAAATCTATCATTAGTATGACTAAAAACGTGTAACCGTGTACCGAACAAACTGACACATCATAAAAACAGGTCCACCGTTACTGTAATTGCATTCTTGGAGACATCTAGTAGGCAGTCTCGTTGGAGATGTGAGAGACGCTGGAGAATGTACATTGAAGACAACCGCATTACACAAGAGGCCTGGCCGCGGTCCGCTGCAAATAGCGGGTCGACCGCGCAGTAACACTTCGGAGATGCTGCATTCTGCATAATTGAGTTTGTTCCAAAGCTCACTCAGAAGCGGGAAGCCGTCTCTTATGCAAGAATTCTCGGCAGTCGGGTTTTATGTTCACTTCATTTGATTCATTATCTTAAACGATAGCGCGATACTTGGATCCGAGTTAATCAAAATAGCACGATATTCTCATACTATTTTCATACAAAAGTCTTGTACATCGCATGGACAATTGGTATTCGTATTCTTTCCAGCTTTATATACACAGTTGAATATCAGGCTGGTAAGTTTTATTTTATCGCAATCATCTTAGGAAGGACCATTTCATTATCAGATTTAAATATTTTTTTTGCGTTTGATATCATAGTTTTTGTCGCAGGATATATCAAGAAAACAGAGATAGTTCGCCGATTGCCTACAATTGGCACTCTGAATAGGCATGGTGTCCATCCAAGAGTGCAGATTTTCTATAGGGATGCTACTGCCTACCCCTGCCGTTGAGTTAACATGTACCGTACACCGCCGTACCTGGTACAGAGGAAGAATGAGAACGTTAAAGGCTAATTATTATATTTCAAGCTAAGATACCGAAATTTAAAGTCTAAAAGGTTTAAATTTTGTGCAACACCTCCCTTTTTCTGGCTCTAACATAAGAAGTGATCCTATTGGGCATGCTGAGGATCAAGTTACCCGGAATTTCTTTCGGTAACCAGGCCCCTTCTTCATTGATCTTCCCTGATCTCGAGCACTGTCTGGGGAGGTGACTGATGGCTTCCAAACAGCTTGCTTAAGAGCGACCTTGTCTAACCTTGTCTAATCTATTTTCGGAGAGTAGCATTGGTTCAGTAAGCACAATGTGCAAACACATTATCGTTGACCAATACTCATTTGTGCTTATAGTTATTTCTAAATAGATAATAGTAATTGTTTTACGAGACTGCAGCCATTAAATTATTTCACTTAACATCTTATAAAATGATATGACCCCGTATATGAGGTATTAACCTTCATACAGTTGTGTTACGGATATCAGAATATTGAGGTAATACAAATATAATACTTGAATACATATTTCTAACACTCAAATATTTGTCCTGGGTGACAATCGAACCCTTAGCGTATAAGACAGGGGCACTGCAGAATGTCCGGGTTCTAGCCTTGCTGAAAGATTCCAGAGGCAGTACTTTTCTTTGTAGAGTAACTAAATTTTCTCTAGATACAAACACGTCGGTTTTCCGGACGAGTAATGATCCGGGACTCGTCAATAGAGACGATGTTGTCTTCGTCATTTTCTTTATGTTGCCAGAGCATAGCCAACTGCAACCGCCACCTTCGTCGTGGCAATGTGTTAAGAGTCCTCGCCAAGGCTTTTTTACTTGTAATCGTTCGTTGTTGGGTCGCGGCTGTCAGCAATCTTATGTAGTGCTTTTAAGCAGCAGTAGGATGAGGATTCCGAAATCAGTCAGTTAAATTATCTAAGCCTGTATCTCTGCAACGTGGTCAAGACGCAGTTTTGAACCAATCAATCTTTGCTATTTCTATTGTAGAATTTCTGTTTTAGTCAAAGTTTTGATAGTTTTTTTGATAGTAAAATTTCTAGTAATGGTTTATATATTTTTATCTATTCGTTCTGGCTGAACGGTGATTCCATTTTAATGGGATTTCCAGGAACACGCAGTTGAACTACTTTTATATTCATCATCATATAAGCCATCGAAAGTCCACTGCTGGACATAGGCCTCTCCAAGAAAGGGGGGAATGTTGCCCATAATTGCCACGCTGGGCAAGCGTATTGGCAATTGCAGAGCGCAGCTTTCGCGACGGGGATGCAGCTGCCCATCACTGCACTGTGCATTTGAGCTAACTTTTTTGCATGGATTTACCGCCATCTGTCGGTACCTTACGGAGAGGTACTATTCTACTCTGCCGGTACCTCACGACTTTATATTAGGAAAACAGTTATAGTCATTCTTAGTCAAACCTAAAGCACTGAAATAAGACTAAACTCTCGGACTCTTACTTCCAGATAGACTTATTTATGAACTCGATTTTGTTTATTCGATGGTAAAGTGTTGCGTCAACATGTACAAAACATACGAATAGGTGACCCTCTTCACTTCCGGCACTTGGTCAACACTGTTTCAATGCACAATAAGTTCGCTCTTAATGGTCAAGCTGTTGTTTTATAGGCGCCCGCCCCGGTATCCGCTACACTCGTGTAAATAGCTGGTATTAAAAAGGCGCTCGGGAAAGCGCGCCGCCGGCGAGTGTCGGCTAAGAAAAATCTCCAGCAATATTTAGCTAGCAGTCGCAGTGACGACGGTCGGGCAGTATATTAAATTCCTCTGGACAACAATTTACTCATTAGAGTGCAGGGGCGAGTGTCGCTGGACATTTGTCTCGGGCGGCCGCGCGCCGCTGTCGCCGCCCGCGCCGCCCGCCCCCGCCGCCCGCCCTCCGCGCCGCTGTCTCTGCACACGCGAGATAGTCGCCGGCGATTACCCCATTTACCAACATTACCACACTTATCCACCATTCCCTACTCCGGCTGGATATAAACTGTATTTATTCGTGCACGTTCGAGTTACTTTATTCGTAGGTACCTTAAATAAATTTTAATTTACAGCAGTCTATAAAATTGCAAGGATACCCGTCGGCATTTAACATTGAAAAACATTATTGGCGCTCTGCTCTGCGATATAAAAATACTGGTTGAATGAATAGCGCCGCACAAAATGTATACCGCACCTACATGAAACGTAAAAGGGGCATAAAGGCGCGCGGGGCCGGCGCAGGGACTTCGCGGGGCAAGTGCAGGGACTCCGCGGGGCCGGTGCAGGACTTAGCGCTGCACCAATTTATCTTTAATCGGGAGGTACACATTACTACCTATTAGTGCGGATCTCTCATTTTGTGCAATACAGACGTGAGTCTGCCTGAATCAAGTGCACGTGTACGGACTACAAGCGCCGACGGCGCGCCGCAGTCCACAATATAAGTGCGGTGCGGTGCGGTGCGTTGCGGTGCGGTGCGGTGCGGTGCGGTGCGGGTAATTTCTGAGTATTAAATCTGTCTTGTGCTGCTATTTTGTAAAAATTATATCATTCGTGTGGAAGTATAAATATATGTAAGTAAAGGATATCACTACCTACGCGAGTGGCATTCCTTTTCTAGTGTGTATGAATTTTTATAATGTATGGAACTATTGTCAGTGTGACGCGAGTGACAATTCATCATTCACACATCATTACAGCCATTGGAAGTCTGGAGCTGGACGTAGGCCTACCCAAAAAAGGGGGAATTTTGCCCATAATTGCTGCGCGGGGCGGGGTGTTGGCGTTCGCAGAGAGCAGCTTTCATGTCGGAGGTGATGCTGCCTATCCCTACCCTGTGCATTTGAGTTGTTACCTATAGATATCCCGCCATCGGTTCTGATACGTTAGTCGCCTTTTACGACACCTGGTACAGAGGGAGGTACTATTCTACTCTGTCGGTACCACGCAGCTTGACACCACGTAGAGTATCTATTTAATATTATAATGTAGAAATGTAAGTCTGTAATGCTTCTGTCTGAGAATATTTTTTGATCAAAGTGCACGTTTATAGGTAAGATGTTTGTATGTACATATAGTAATATGATGTCAAGACAACACACGAGCAGTCAATCCATTACGAGGGCAAAGTTAATAGAGGCGCGTCCACACAACGCGTCCGACGCCGCGACTCGCGTCCGCGTGCGACACTAACTTTTTCAATTAGCTGACCGAAACCGTGCACTCTAGCGACCGTCGCCTGCCGCAGCGACCTTCGCGACCCCGACGACCCCACCGAACAACGCGCCCTGCGCCCCACGCCCCTCTCTCCGCGCTGATGCCCCACTCAATCCACTTTTATACTCCAAATTAAATTAGTTTCGCGTTGTACACTTACACCTCGGTATTGGTTTGGCCCGCAGCTATTTGATCTTCAGAAAGCACTTAAACTTTACGCCGCCCGAACTTCGGCGATAATATCGTTTTATGGCGTCACCCGTTACGTTTCTAGAAAATAATAAAACAATTTAACCTAAGCCGACATTGTTGGCGGCTGCTCGTCTATATATAGGGCTCTGGAAGTTCGTGCACGAGGAGGCGAGGAAGGGTGTCGCGCGTCTGCAACGAAACAATCAGAATGTTATCCCGTAGATAAGTTTTCAATATAGCTTCATTTAAGAAAGCTATTTAGATTG
Source organism: Heortia vitessoides (assembly GCA_020976665.1). Lineage (NCBI taxonomy): Eukaryota > Metazoa > Arthropoda > Insecta > Lepidoptera > Crambidae > Heortia > Heortia vitessoides. The sequence goes on along the minus strand of JACJUM010001610.1, from coordinate 18,500,200 downwards.
TAATCGGCGCTTGCGCGTCTTAATGCGTCAATTTGTATGCGCGCGTGTGATCGCCTCCCGCGCGATAAGGCGCCCGCTCGCGGCTCCGCCGGTAGCTGGTCGGGCTTATTGAATCGACGACCGGGGGAATGCACAGGCAGGCAAGCGACCGGTGGGGCAACGCCGGTTGTACCCGCGGCGTGAATCACTCGCTCTGTTTGCATAGAGCATCGATCTATAATATGAATAGAACGGCGACTGATGAACGATCAAGTGCGCTGGGCGCTCACGTAGGACGTCGCCCGACAAGTGCACGTATCAAGTGCGGAGACGGAAGCGCGCTCCACTATTACGGAGATGACACCCTGCACTCGGACACAGCCGTTCATCTATATTCATATCATTACACTACCGCGTAACTCGTAACAGGCAATTATAAGTGAAAGCTGTTCCATTTAAAGGTACAATTGTGCTGCGGTACGTGCGCAAAGATTTGTCCGTTTTTTTTACGTGTAGTCAATAGGGACTACCTCGTGGATTTGGACTACCGCACTCACGTACTTGTAACGGATACTGCTAATTTGTAGTCCAGTACGTGCCAACATTTAGCAACAAGCAATCCGCCGGCGACTTTGTTTGCGTGCTACACTTTATAACTCGTAACGCGGGAACTCTTGTTTTGTCTCGATAAAAGTACTTATACATTTATAAACTTTCATCAGCAAACATAATTCTGTTCTAATATTAGTATAGACACTGACCCACAAAGCGTGCATTGGAAATATAAATTACAATAGCTATTGTGGTTCACTACGCATTGTAGCTACTCACTGTCACTACCGATAGATACATGAGTTCTCCCCCCAACAAATAAACAAGTGTAGGAAATACTTACTACACCTTTTTGGGAAATGAACGAACACTACCCACGCGAAGCAGAGTCCCAAGTTACACATAAAATGAGCCGTGTCGTCGAAAATCAGCAATGGTAACGTTATACCGGCGCACTTTAGGCGTTCGCACCCGCGCAATCTAATTACCCGAGCGCGGCCGGAAAAAGAGTAATTGTCGGAGTATCGGATCCAATGAACAAGTCAGTAGAGCGGCCGGACAGGACCGGACGTGGCCTTAACAGATACAGGCCGGTAAGTGAAATGACGTTCAAATGTTGTTGGCTAATGAAGCTCATCCGCGCCTGCCTGTTCTTCGCTCTGACTGAATTCAGTTCGATATGACTGAAGTCCATTGGCTACGATATTCAATTACGATCAAGACAGGCCATTTGAAGATTTGGCTCCTTTGTATTTATAAAAAAAACACGCAGTAGTTCAATGCAGACAATTGAAACAATTGAAATTTATGTTTTCTATACTCGGCAGTTGAAGAAAAAGTCCGCTGACCTATTTATTCACCAATCCAATTTTTTCTACTGACTCGACTCTTAATCTACGTATATATTGCCCGAGCGTGCTTAACATCAGTATTACTGGACTGGACTCGTAGGACACAGATAAGGAGGCATGTCATGTACCAGATGCTACACAAGCCGCAGCGTCACAAACTGTTATTCTGATTACATGGGTTGAACGGTAAGAGGTTCTAGATACGATCATTTAAATTATCCGTGATTGACCAGCCCGCTCAGTCACCCCACCGCTGCCCACCTCGGCGACAGCAGCATCCACGCAGTCCGCCCGCGCTTCCGCGTCTTTAATTAAGATAGATAAGCACAGGCGGGCGCAAGCGCGGACCACCCGGTTCGCCGCGCTCACTTCATCTTTAACTTTTAATAAGCAGTTTACATTCTCCGAGACCGGGGAGGAAAGTGTTCAAGTTATCTAACAACACCGAGGACTTCATCCACTTGCTATTTTTGATAACATCACCTACATTTTTGCTAAAACTTCTAAGGAATACTTTTTGACATTTTTATGTAACATTAATCTTTTCACCCATAAAACAAATTACAATCATCCGGCAAAATATTAATAACTACAACAGAACAACCAAAGATAACTATTGCTACAAAACCGAAGTGGTTTGTAACTCACTCGGTATAATTATCTAACATGTATGCTCACTGCCCATAATAAAGCTACTTTTTAACGGGCTTAAAACGCGGTTTATTTTAATTTTAACATTTTTGTCCGACGTTTCGGTTACCTCGCGGCCGCCATTCTCGAGATTGACAAAACACCAGCTGCCCGAGATCATGTCATACGTTTGATAAAAAAGCAGTTTCATTTTACTCGGTTATTTGTTTTCTTAGTTTGATCGATCAATTCTCGAGAGTGGTTCAAACTAAACGCACCAAGACCTGTGAAGTGAACATAAACCAAGCTGAAATCAAATGTGAGCGAATGTCATTTATAACATACGCTCTACGATTACGATTTACGATTTCGATGGGAAGAGCAGGAAATCACTGCACACACCTGCAGGGTGCGCTTGGGTGTCAGTGGGAGACCAGACTGTCATCACAAGGTGTAAGTGAGCAGTGTTACGTTGCTTCCGGTTATCAGGTAGCAGGTGAATATTCTAGCCCGCTCAGGCGTGTGATCCGCGTCAATACCGCATTAAGGCCGTCGGTACCCAATAGTAAGGGCGCATTCTCAGTCCCACTCGATAATATAAGGTATGATAAGGTCACAATATACACCATTGCATTATGAATCATGTCTCTGTAGGTTTTCTTATTTATTGCGACTATTGTTATTTATTTTACAGTTTTCCTGAAAATCAATATCTAATTTGCTACAAATATGTCAATAGAATTGTAATGTTTTTACGAGCCTGTCAGTGGGTGGCGTCTATATACATTTTTTTATTGTAATGTTTGACTCATGAGTTTAATGTCGACTGCCGGATTTAACAAATACCTACTTGTACCACGTCTCCAGTGTGCGGACCACACGGAATAGATTTTTAAGTGACAAGAGCATTCCGAACAAGCTATCTTATAATATTAACAAAGCCTGCAAAAAAGCATGGAATTAATTAAACGCAGCATTTGTTAAAATTGTCAAAAGTAGTTCCTTTTTTGATGTTTCTTGAGAAACTGCGTTTATATATAGATGATAACTATTTATCTATCAAATACACAAACAATAAGCTGTTCGAATCATATCGACGTCGTTCGACGTCTTTCGGACATTAAACTTATTGAAGGCATGGTTTATAATAACTTAGCGATTTCTACAAGAGTGAAAATTATTGAATTCAAATGATTGTTTAGAAGCCGTATGACGTCATAGCACAGGTAATCTATGAACTAATATGGCTGACAGTGTTTTCGCCTATTTATAAAAAGCACATTTAAAATATTTAAAAAATATTTAAGACAAACAGGAAAAAAGAGTTAATTAGCGTATTCAATGAAATTGTTAAACATTTCTTAAAATATCGCCTTTACTATATACGACCCGAATGTAAGGTTGAAGCTCCAGTTAACTGTGCAAACAGGATAAATAGTGGTAACGAGCCCACACGTTTGACACGCGTTCCGTGCCGGCCGCGCGCTCGTCCCTCGCCTGAAGCACAGTAATCACTTGCAATGAAGCGGGTCGCGGCGGCGCCGGCCGGGGCTGAGAAGCAGCGCGTGGCAGCCTGCGGCCTGCGGGAGGACACGCGCCCGTGTCCTTTCGGCTGTTTACCATTCATTAAGTTCGCCCGCACATCTTCGCGTAGGTTCATTTATGACGTGTGGACCTGCACTTTGGTCTACGTGAAAGTTGTGCGGTGGATTGCGATAGCTTCTTGCACAATGTCTATGTATAAGCCTATACCTACATAAAGTTCAGATTCTGAACTTACACAACTTTACACATAATTCATACATATAAATAAATAATAAATGCCCATATCTTATACATTGACCTGATTCCGTGATAGGTCGTTTAAAGCATTTGTGTTTCGGACATCAGACAACAGAGGAGTCACAAATAATAATAATAAATTCCCACAACATCTCATACATCGCCCGGACTCTGTGATAAGTCGCTTAAAGCACTTGAGTTACGGAAGCTGGCGTCACAACAACAGAAAAATCACAAGAATACTACTTAAATACAAATATTTAACACCCAGACATAAAACAAAAACAAATGTCATCATACAAATATTTGCTCTGGGTGGAAATCGAACCCTCGACCCCTAACGCACATGACAGGATCACTACCATCTGCGCCATTAGGCCCGTCTTTTCCCCAAATAAAGTATCTGTTTGCTATTCCAAATAACCAGATTACACTTAATGCATGCAATACAATGCAGAACAATAGTGTATATAATGGTACATATGAAAAAGCATTTTTAAATTTTTTGTCTGCATCTATTAGTTGTGACTAACCTCTGAAACGGCTAAACCTATTGTATCGGGACTATCACAGGCAGATAGCAAAAACTATAAGGGCTGCAATCAAGTATATATGTTTATTTCAATATGAGTATGATGACTATTGACGCGACGTGATGTTTCATGGTCACGTCACGTCACGTCACGTCACGTCACGTCACGTCACGTCACCTGCGTGTTTGAATAATCGCACTTTTAATAATCATCATAGACATTGTCATATCATATCAGCCATTAGTAGTCCACTGCTGGACACACGCCTCCCCAAGAAGAAGAGAACGCGACTCATTTAGGAGGGCCAATGACGCCTCATTTCTTACTAGAAGAATAGAAGAATAGATATACCTCAGGAATATAGGTGACGATGATTCGGTTATAACTCCAACTTTTTGCATTTATTAATATTTAGAGAACACGCCGCCCCCACTGTTACAATTTGTTAGCAGAAGATGAACGTATTGTTTGGAACGCGACATCCCCGCCCGGAGGTTTAAAGCGCGCGAAGCCGCGGGGCGAGCCGCGCGCCGCGCCGGCGCCGGCGACGACGCTCTTTCAACACACAACATTTGCGCGGTTGTGCTAATTGCTATTAGCACACGTATGCGAACGGAATAAGGTGCACATTTTGCTATCTATAGAAAAACGCTCAAATAGTTTGTCCGTTTCATCTGAGTGGGATAGACATGTGATGTGCGTAGAACAAAGCCGGCACGCGGGCGTGTTGCCGGTGGGTGATGCGCGGCGGGTCAGTGGTCACTGTGTGACACCATAGCTCTGCTTCAAATATTGCACTGCCTTTGCGGAACGTGGTCGCGGCATGCGGGCGTGACGCGCTCACACACGCGCTCTACACACTGGCGATGCTCGCCGACTGCGAATGAAAGTCAAACTCTATGAATGCAGCCATAGATTCCAGAATCATATCAAAGTTTGTAAACGCCAGCCTCTACCGCAAGTAATCACTCGAAGCTGGTTGGTTGGTTGGTTTAAACAGACAGATAATTTTTACACCTTACACATAACGTATCTATATATTATTCTATATATTATATTCCGTTCAAAAAGTTCATTAAAATAAGTAATGACATCTTGAAAAGAATTTAGGTACGATCAGGTAAATTTAAACAAAGGTATAGCTGAGTAAATAGGAACAAAAGAGAATGTAACTACTCGTAATTGCCTAATCGTCCATTTCCTACCGATTCCCAGAGATCATTCCACGGGTCACATATCAAGTACGCAATCGACATGTAGATAGCGCGGTTGGGCGGGACGGAGAGTACAGTGTATTGTGGCGGCGGTAGTTGTCAGCGTCGATGAATTTGTCGCACGGACTGGAGCGCGGGCCCGAGCGGGCGCGGGCTCCTACGCGGCCCGCATACAAACCAGCCCCTAATGGGCCGGAGTGGAGTCCACTCCGTGGCCTGGAACACGCAGGTGTCACCGTGACTCTAGTTATAACACCTGCACTGGTGTTCACATTGACACTAGCTCTAGAACCGACCGAGTTTTGATGTAGAAACTCAAGCGCTGAATACTGTACACCACAAGCTGAGCACTACTTTGATTTTCAACTGCGTTGTAAGCTTTCACTTCTTCTTTCTGCAAGGCCTAAAAGAGTTCTGGGGCGATTATGTAACCTTCTATCTACTTGCTGTGGGGCCACTCAATAAACCTATTGGTAATGCAAAAAGGATTTTGTAATTGGTAATATTATTTTTTATTTTTGGGTTAATAGTATGCTCAGTGAAGTCAGGATAGTAGTAATGCTGTGATAAATTTGAAGAAATATCCTCCACAAGAAGAGGGTATACAATTGAAGGTATTATTTTAATCCCATTGCAGGGCTGCATTTTCGGGTGATGGATAGACGAATTTGTGAAAGCTGTCAGTGCCTGCAATAAAATTACCCTACGTTTGTATATTAATAAAGGCGAAGAGATATTTGTTTGCTCGCGCTCGCGCTGATCTCGGCAATATTGTCTATGTATTAAACTGAATTTGAAAAGAAAAATGCATTTGACGTGACATTTAATGAAAAACTGACAATTCTCAGGAAGTTCGTATGTCACCGAGACAAGGGATTGTTATAATAATTTTAGTTTAATAAATTAATTATTTAAATACATCCGATATTTTTGCAAAACGAATAAGTTGTACACGTCGTGTTTTTACGCTACGCCGGTCTAGATAACAAGTTTTATTTAAAATTGACTGAAGAGTTCTGGTTGAAAACTGGCACGAAGTTCGGCCAGGCCACATAGCATGTGAGCAGGTAGCCTTTATGTATGTGCTACTAACCTGGAACATGTAATGGCCCCAATGTTAAAGATATGATTGTAAAGAAATAATATTTCTTTAATTTTGAATTTTGCCGCGCTTACTACATTGCCAATGACATTGACAACTGACAAGCGCTAGAGTCTGAGGTCAATGGTCAGTTGAGAGGTTAAAAAATAGCATTGTATTAGATTAAAATAGATAAATAAGAATAATTGGTGGAAGAATGGACTTTAATTGTCGTTTCTTCGTTTTCAGAAGCAACGCATAAGTTTATTTTTAACCTAAAATTAAAGGATAATTGATATATGATTATTATTAAGGCTTAGAGGGTGAGCTACGTGACCTAACATCGATGTATACAGCGATGTCGTTGTACTATGTATTACGAGCGCGACGCTCGCTGCCGCGCGGACCGTGTGCTAGTTTGTCATCGTTAGTCACAAAGAAGGTGTATTATTTTTCAAATGTAACGACATATTTTTTGCATGACAGTATTTTGTTTTTGGCACAAACATTCATATCCCGGATAAATGTTCCGTGTAGATTTTTATAATTTTTTTAATTATATGCAATAGTAACTAATAACACGAGTGCGTCATCCGTAGGACACCCACGAAACTGTCAATCAATAATCAGGCAATCTCGTATTTATTGAATATCAATTAATGGGTGCGAAGGGGCCCATCAGTTTGCGTCCGCAGTGCTTTGTTCAGACATCGGAAAAGCGTGTTTGGCCTGTAATCTAAACGCCGCCGGTGGTGTTCGTTCCCCGCGCCCCCCGCACCCTCCACGCGCCAACAGCAAGGATTATAATGTAAATGTATGCAGATGGCGGAGGGGCGATGCGTTAAGCGGTGGACAATATTTGGGGTACAGTGAGCCAGAAAAATGGCGAGCGAGACGTACTCGCCAAATTGTCGGAACATGACTCGCTTCTAAACGCGGAGATTCCGCAATGGAAATTATGTTGCGGCCATGAATACCCACTCTAAGACTTGAGGTGTTTGGGAAATTATGTAAATGCAATAGAGCTTAAACTGCGCATAAATTATTTGGTGACTTAAAGCGGCATTAGCGGTGAGCACTCAAATGTTTTGCTTTTAAATGAAAGAGCAAAGGTATTACCAGATTTACATTACTCAAATTTTGTTTGTAGCGAACAATTTTGGCCATTAAACAGTGCTGGTTGGCATTCATGCGGCATGTTTTATATTTTTGTTTATATTTAAGAAACTCAAAGATCTTAAAAACATAAGTATGTTTTTAAGATTTCCTCACATATTGTGTTTTGGCTTATACCAGCACTCAGTCATCGATTAAGTTTCTAAGTTAAGGATATAAATCGCCTGAGTACATATAATAAAGATATTTTAAAAATAAAATTCTAGTGTAATCCTGGAATAAGTAATAGGTATATATGTATATAGATATGGCGACACGTCCCGCATCCAGCGGTCCAAATGGACCGACAAATCCCAAGCAGTAGTATGTGTGGTCAGCAGTGATTGCGACCCGTGACGGACGCGCGCCGACGACGCCGGCGTGCGAAAACCGGGGCCGGCGGTGTCACACACAGCCGACAGACACGCCGCATTCTTACATCTAAGAATATTGTTGGTGTGCGTGTCGGCCTTTTTGGTACAATTGCTGGTTTTGCCATTACTTTTGCCATTTTTTGTAGCCTCCGCTTATTTCTCTAATTCTAATTCTGGCTTAGTCTTCTAACGGTTTTACCGGTGCAATGGAATACAGAAGGATATAGGGTCTTTTTAAGCAAAAATAATTGTGATTTGATTACTAAATGGAATTGGTGAAATAACAGCAGCGACGAGGGTTTATAGTGTTGTCGGGCAGACAGTGCGGGTCAGCGCTGTGGCGCGGCGTGACTCGAGCTGGCGGGCCTCATTAGCCTCGCACAAAATTAGTCTCCATTTAGCCGCCGGTGTCAATTACAATACGAGTACATGGTGCAAATGATTTCGTGACGCGGTCACGGCCTTGTCTTTAATGGTGCAGCATGTTTGTTTCTAATATAGGGTATAACTAAAGTTTGGTTTAGTCAATATGAATACAAGTTAATGTAAATTACAGACTAAGATAAACATTGGAGATACGCAGTCTATTGTTCTAAAACTAGCTCATAGTGAGGCAGTTTGCATCGTTGTTCCTTTTGTTCACCGTCGCTCGCCGGCTCAAGCCGCGTTTTGCGAAATGTCGCTCGGACAGTCGGCGCCTCTGATCTTGTAAACAGTTAACCACGACATTATTGATGTCTTTGTCTTGCTACATAACATCTATATAACGTATAAAAAATCTAAATAAGTTGAAAGACTTTGCTCTACTAGGGTAACTAGTACGAGACATATACTATAGTATGAGAATTTGAAACTTCTTAAAAGTTAAACTTACCAATTTAGATCGGAATTTGAATTGCTTACCTGAAATAAAAGAAATAAAAGATTAATGACTCGAAATATCTCAAGAAGCGTACATTCCGGGCTATTAAAGAATGATATACGGTTTTGTAATGTGGCAAACGTAATAAACCCGGTCAAGGGGCTATTGTTGCCGATATTAAACCGGAAATATGGTACGGAATAACCAGGTCGCAGGAACAATAGTCGGCGTGTGCAGCGGACGCCGTGCAGCGCCGCGTTATGCGACCCCAGATCAAAATGTAAGCACCCCTGCGTCAAAACAGGACGCACCACGCCTCAGCATCTATGCGTCTTCATGAGTAGGCGCACCGGGCGGCGGCGACCCCCTCTACTAAATTAGAGAGTCGATAATGAGTCAACTGCAGGCGCGCCGGCCGCGGGCGGTGCGCGCGCGCCGGCGTTGGCTCTCTTCCAGAGCGTCGCATTCGCTTTTTTCTACACAGCTCCCGAGTTTACAACCGGAGCAATGCTGATTTATGCTTCACGGTAATAACCCTAAAGGGATCATTGGTTTATCCCAACAGACAGACGGCGCACCGGCGACATCCATCACGGCCGCGACCGACGATCCTGTCCCAGATTTTATGACTATATTATTTCTGCGAGTGTTAACGTCGAGTTTACTTTGTGCGGAGGTTATTTATCGCGAGTGCGACTCGACGCGGCGCGGCCGATGTGTTTATTGACGAGCCCGGGTTCGCGGCGATGTGGTTGCGTACCGACAAAAATAACGTTTTGAGAGAATAAGTAAAAGAGCGGGTGAGCGATGGATTCGTTAGCGCGCGCTCGTGTATGGCGTGGACGCGATCCATTCAGTGTCCGCGCGGACTGTCCGCCCGAATTATTTGCCACGAACATAAGCGGCCGAGGGATCGCCTCCGTCGCTGGAACAAATCAATTCAAATATGCTTCGTATAAAAATCCAAGGAGTGTTTCAAGAGGAAAAGTCAATGAATCGAGCGTGATAAAATATTGGAATAAAGTTTTTCGAGCGAATGATTTAAGTCGGCGTCGGTTTGTCGGCGAGGCGCGGCGGCGGGACCACATCAATTCTGGAATTACAGCAGCTGGTTATTGTATTCTGTTCCATCTGCAGTTCCCATCTGAGGTATCGTATTTCGGAAACATCACTTTACCAAAACAACTTATTATTAGAGCTTTAATTGACGTTGTTGACGAAGTTGAGTTTCTGACAGGGACAAAGTAATATGCGTGTATTTTAATACAATACCGTGGTAAAATATAATAAACTAGTTAATAACGAACACACAAAGTGCATTTTGAATTTTATATGCCAAACCTAAATGAGTGGGACAAGTGTATCATTATGTTAGATAAACACACCACCTACACCTCTTGGGTAGGTAAAACAACACCAAGTATATAAAACGAGAACCAGCAAAAATAAACTAAGCCCGCTAACCGTGGTGCGGTCGCCGCGGCGGCGTCGTCACTGCTGTCTTCCAGCTAAATAAAACCAAAATTTAGCTAATAGGTACTAGCACTGCGGAAACACTCTTAGAGGAAATTTTGCAACTCATTCAATATTTAAAAATAATAGTGCATCGATCTATTGTGTCACCATTATAGAGATAGCGATGCACCGGGAGCTGAAATAACAATTTGGTGGTGTTAAACGTTTTAGATAAATGAATCAGAGAGGAGGCGCCGCCGAGTAATGTAATGGAGTTACGTGCATACGGGAATCAGCTGAATTAACTGTTGTTAAATATTCAGTGTCCGAGACGGGGCCGCCGGCGGGCGGCGGCGGGGGCGGGGGCGGGCGCGGGGGCACGGAGCGGCACGTGCGCCGCATACAAACAACGCACCCCCGAAATGAAGACGCGTTATTTACCCGAGTGACCCCCATAAAAAGAAATGTTCCTTTCAGGATTGTGCCCTCGTCTTATCCTTGAATTTTAAACAACTCCACCAAACGCTACTCTTTTACTGATTTCGGGAATCCCGTGTCTAAGGAGAATGCTTAATGTGGCCGCGTGTGATGGAACTTTTTCCATATGCTGATCTATCTTTTGATGTGAGCTCGGTGCAGGCGCGCCCGGCCCGCCCGACGCCGCCCGCCGCCGCCGCCCGCCGCCGCCGCCGCGCCGCACACTCGCCTGTCAAACGTAATCGATTCCCTTTCGAGAGAGTGTATTTTCTCGTCAATATGAATTCGTAATTTGGGGATGTGTTCCCCGGAACGTGATATTTATTAGGCGTCGTTTATTTGGCGACGTTTAGTATGATTGAGGATCTGAACGGGCCTGTGCCGGCGACGACGCCAGCACCAAGCAGGCGCTCGCTGCACGAATCCAAAGCGGGTCGTTCGTTGTCTTCTCAGCAATGTATTGAGTCGATAGCTCTTTAAATTCAATGTCATTTTCTAATTGCATATTAAAATTCCATTCAAAATAAAGACGAGGCACTTCATTTAAATAACTACCGTAAAAATCCTGTTAGATAGAATGAGCGGGAAAAGCTGCTTAGTTTGATTACCTGCTATTACGTCCACCACATTACTGATTTCAGAAAATTGCAAATAAATATCTTTTTCGTGTGCACGTGATGGGCAACTGTAATACAGCGGCTTGTCGCGTAATGGTGGAATTAAACGATCTGAAATTTGGTAATCAAAATCAATAGCCGCGAGTCATAAAACATCAATTATGACGCGCGTGTCGGCGCGCCCGCGACCTGGCGGCGAGGGGCGCCGGCCCGCGCCATGTGAATGTGTAGGATGCTAGTGAGGATGTTCCGGATACAAGGAGCCACCTTGCTGACTCTGAAAGATCAGAATCGCGGACTCGAGTCGTGGGGTACCGGCGGAGTAGAATAGTACCTCCTTTTGTACTAGGTATCATATCATAAAAGGCGGCTAAACAACAACGCAGTCGTAAACGCATAAGCACTACATGGTGGGAACGGGCAGCTGCAATTACGTAGTGCGTTTGCCTCCGCGCCTGCCCAATGCGGTAATTATGGACACAAATTCCCCTATAATGGGAAATTCGCCTTTGTTTTACAGTGGACTTTTTATGGCTGAGATGATGATGAGTGCACTCTCCGTGTTGGCAAATATAGTTATATTTTCGATTAGGAACGTCTACATTGCGAAGCAATAGTTCAACATCATCATATCATCCATTCGAAACTAACTGCTGGACATAGGCCTCCAAGAAAGAGGGAATTTTACCCATAATTGCCGGGCAGGGTGAGCGTGTTGGTAATTGCTAAACGCGGCTTTCGCGACGTGGTTGCCGGGAACCTATCTCTGATATCGTACGACACAGAAAGGTTAGGCGACAATGCTAAAGCTACAGTGCTAACATTACAGGGCCTAATTTTGCTATCCTAGTGATTGTAATTAGGACGTGGCTGTAGCTACAACCTATTTTGATGTAGTTTGAATTATTTGGGTAATTGTAATACGTTAAAACCCCTTCAGTGTTGCGGGTCACCGTTGCCGCGGGACGGTGCTGTTGTTTGTCCGCCACTGCGAGCCGCTCGCGCCGACGTAAATATTGAGACGACGTGGAGCGTCTAAGTGCGCGATTACCATAACTGAATAATTTTGCCGCGTAGACAAACACAAGTGTTCATCACTGTTATTGCTACCGCACTCCAAACTTTCCTTAACTTTACGCGGCCCGGTTAAGCGAGGGGTATTTTAATTTACTTTTATGTAACGGAGCCTTGTCTACATATCTATGAGTATTGTATTGTACAAAACATGCTTTCACCCCTGATGAACCTGATGAAATCGTGTCTGGAAATAACTTCATTATGGGGCCAGAGGATTCTTTATTATTCGATTTGTATCTTACTCTCAAGATAAAATTGAAACGGTGGACTTGAATAGAAGTTAGTTGGTCTTAATTAGTGTACTACAAGGCTCAATATTAGGCCCTTTTCTGTTCAAAAGTGCTTGTAAAGGGCCTACTTGAATAAAGTATATTTCGAGTTTGAGCGTATCAACTGAACTTTAATTTCTACAATGGACGGTCTTATCGCAGAGTGTTTTATGGATTAATTAAATGACGTGAACTAAGTAAGCTTTGTGAAGTATAAAAATATATAGTGGGTTTTTTTAAGATCATCATGCTTACTAATTGGCATTTATTCGAGAGAATTATATATTTTAGGGTAATAAAGCAATCTATGTTGTAAAAGTAAACACTATATAAATTCAGATGAAGATGCTGCTTAGATATTCCTGTCGTCTTGAGTTCAAAATGAGCCATTGTTTACTGCTTCATTAGAATTGCACATTTGAAATAGACCCGTCAATTCCACATATTGACGCGCGAAGTATTCGGGCCGCAGCCTGTCGTGTGTTATGCTAATTTGGAGCCGTAATAGATTCCTCGGGTGTAGACATGAGTGCGATGACAGACAAACAAACTGTCGCGCGCCCGAAGGTAGTTAACCACCTCCACGGCGCACGCGCGGGCTCGAGTAATATTATACAAGGTTCACAGTTAGAATTAAGTATGTTTTTATGAATACACTACACAGCAAACCAGCCAGGCAGCATAGCATGAAATAGCCGGGTTGCGCTATTTTCGAGCCGTAGCTGCATGCAAACGGTCCCACCAGAACACTCCTCAAGAGTCCTACGTAAGTGGACGTCCTATGGCTGTTGTGAAAACTAACGTTTTACAATCATTGTTTTTTATATTTAAAGTGAGATTTAATACAATTTTCTTTTTGTTCTGCGCATTTAGGCTTAATATTTATTTTTATACTTAATGATGTTTTGATAAATGTATTAATCGTAGGTGAGGGACATAAAATAAAAGTAAATAAACCACTTCTGAACGTAATTTGTTTAACTTTATAAATTTTTGAACGTTTTGGTTGTTTCGCGCTTGAGCCGTAAAAATGTAGTTTTATCGGAAATTAGGAAGTGCAGGTGATAGGTAGCGCAGGTGCGCACGATGCAGTAAGCGCGCGCGTGTCACTTCGATCGCCTGCGTCACTGCGCACACTCTCTATATACTCTGTTAACCTTTAGAAGAAAAATCATTTGACAGAGCGAGCCATCTGTAAGTACTAGAGTCACGGGTCAAAGACGGCGGAACAAGGTTGCGCGCCTTGTGTCAGTGCCCGCGCGGGATTAAAGCCTCCTCTCTGGCACACACCTCACAATGAGTGAGTATGACAAGAATACTTGTGAATACGGCTCATTTCAAATATTGTAGATACGAGTATAAAGTGAAGGATAAATTTTGAGTGACGCTTTAGTGGTTCACTGCGATTATATATTTCGCATTAAGAATTATTAAGATCCAATGTCGCTTTCCGAAAAAGGTATATTTTCCGCATAGTGAGGTGTTCGACTCCAGAACCACTGGCCGGACAATTACGTATCGGCCTATTGTATATATTTGGAGCGTACTGAAATAATGGTAACCGCGATGCAGGTTTCGTTGCGTATGCGGTTGACGTAATGTGCTCGGAGTTTCTATGTATGGCACGAGCCCACACAATATTCATTGCGATGATGTTGTAAAGACATGCAGACTTTATCTGTCCTGTGTTTCTTAAATGAGGTTTTATGTAATACATTCAATTCGCACAGTTCGGATATGTAGGTTGTTTACTCAAATCTACACCAAACGTTGCGTCGGGTGTGCTATTAAAGTATGACTCCAATTCGAGAGTACATTTCTCAGAAAGTGCAGACAGTCCCGCGCTCGTGCCACTCGTTCGTCAGTCGTAAACGTTTACGAGTTGAAACGAGTCGCACGCCGCCCGCCGCCGCCCGCTGCTGGCTGCCTGGATGTAGGTACTTGTTTGTTTGTCTTCTTTAACGTGCTGCTCTCCAGACATCAATCACTATAATATATGGATTATAGCTAATGATGAATGAGGATTTCTAAAAACTGTTCCAACTTTAGACGTGTGTTTAGACAGCGCGTCACCTACTCGTACGTTGTTTGAGGTGCAAGTGTGCCGTGAAAGAGTAATTCGAATGCCAAGACAGTACGCAGATCTCTTGTATAAGTGGAGCATATCACGGAACCAGCGAACATCTCAGTAGTCGTCATCATATTCCGAGCTGCAGCCGTCCACTGCTGGGCATAGGCTTTCCAAGTGATTTCAAATGGAACTGGTTACGTCAAGATAACAACTGTGGTATATGTATGTATAATTTGATTGATTTACATCGCTACTTAGTCCTAATTCTGTCGGCGCTGGTTTATGCGGTGCGGAATAAAATAAACATCAATAACGCGCAGCAGCAGCGCCCGCCGGCGCCGCCAACGCGCGCGCTTCCTTCGCGCGACAACATGCATTACACATTATACTGTGTCTAAGGGCATTACTTTGCCTTCAACTGATGTTCCCTGTCATATACAGTTAACTTTGATAATAATTCACTGCATAATAATTCAGATTGTTGGCAGGCTGGTATCATCCTACAAGACAGCTCAAAGTGAAATCAAAGAGCGCGGTCACTGCTGAATACGCAGCTGTTGTAGTTGTATAAATGGAGAGCACAAAATCTGTCAAGGTTGACCGAGGTTTCATAGGATTCACACTTTTGTAGCGTTCCACGAGGGTAACGTTCCTCAGGGTTCAAAATCAAAAGTACATTAAAATCCCAAATTTGGCAAAAGTGTAACATAAACCAGATAGACAAATACATTATCGAAATTATGAAATCAGAATAGATATCACGGAAAACATAAGATGATGTAATAGAATCAGCACAAATACGCAATCTACCGCGTCCTGACAGGGTTCGCCTATAAATGTTCATGGTACCACGGGACCTTGTTAGCCAACGACGCCTGTCCTATCGGACGTCGTATAAGTGTCCCAGGCTCGCAGCGTTCACCAGTTGTGTAACCTGCCCCTCGGTAGCCTGTAATCCGACGACCAGCTGTGATCAGGCTTCGCTTGTCTGTCTGTATGTTAGCACTGTTACACCTGCTGTGTGCTTCAATTAAACTAACATTTAGTATTATTCCTGTGTTAATCTTACCATATGTAGTGTAATCAATATCTGATTAGGTTGTTGATTTTATATTATTGATTGCTACATAGAGGATGAGGAACATTTTAAAAACGAAATGTAAAAATCCAAGTCTTACGTGACAATTCTTCTAAAAAAGGGCTCTTTCGGAGGGTCTCGTGACAACAGTAAACTAACAGTTTACTCTTGTCACGGAAGCAATAACTATAAAAAAATGAAATCTTTCAAATCTCATGGTTACAACTATTGACAAATAAATATATATAATTCGTAAATTCTTGCATTCCCTTGTACCTCGGTTTGTTAGCTCACGTATAGTATATTATGAATGCACTTTATCACTGAATCTGTGATCCCGGTGAGCGATTGTTACGTCAGTCACTCGCGTAATTGCGAGGATGTGGCCCGCCGCCCCCCCCCCCCCCCCCCCCCCCCTGCCCCACCGCGCCTGCCCGCATGCTTGAATGAAGCTCGTGATCTCGCTAAAGTGCGTTAATGTCGGATTTGTGCTGCCTCGCCGCACTACTCGTATTGCGAATTAAAATGAGGATAACTTACAGAACGCGTTCGAGGAATCTTTGAAAATGGGTTAAAAAAATCATACACAGATGTGATCGTACAGATGTAATTTTATGACGAAATGCTTTAATCAGAGATCAGATCGGAAGACTGGCCAGAGTCGTGGGGTACCGGTAGACTAAAACAGTGTCTCCCTTGTAACAGGTGTCGTAAGAGGTGACTAATGTACCGGATTCGATAGAAGGCGGTATATTCGCCCAGGCGAGCAACAAGGCAAGATTGGCCACCACGGCAATGGACAGGCCATTGCGGCGATCATAGGCATACCCTCATTTTTGGGGAGGCCTAGTGAACTTTAGTTCTCTGTTGATGTACCTGCCTCTGCCACCAGAATTTATTCAACAAATTTAATTAGGTAGTAATGAGTGTGACGACCATAATGTACGGTGCAGAGTAGTTAGGTGGAGTCGCTCGCGCACTGAAGGCGTGCTCTATCAGGCTGAGCGAGCGGTGCGCGCCAGGTGAGTGGTGTCGAGACGCCGCTAAAACAATTAACGTATGCGCCCGTCGCCCAGCCGTCGCGCGCCGCATCGCACAACGCAGCCGCACTAAGGGCTGACATATTTAGTACCAGAACACATTCTTCTCACAAAATATCTTTGTTGCAATCAGTTCATGCAGTTTTTGGCCCAAAAATATTAGAATATAATCCATCTTTATAGTTCAGTGATAAATTTGTTATTCCTGAGACTACACTCTCTACACAGCAGTGCGTGTAATAAGGAATATCATATCAGCCATAGGATATCCCCAGTCGAAGAGACCTACACAAGGGATTTCCAGTGTGTTGTTTGTGACTTAGATCAACAAAGCACCTGGATGGTGAAGGTACTAAGCTGTGCATGCCCATGCGTGATCACCATTCCAGAATCTTATAATATCTACAAATCATTAAGTAGATTTTCACTTTAAATGGTTTCAGGTTATTTTTCTAACGTTTTCATTAAAAAGGTAATGAATAGTATGTCAACCCTAGAGCAGCGCACTTCGGCGTGTGGCGTTGTCGCCTGACACGTCGCTAAACGCATTACGCCGCTGTCATCCCGCAGCCGGCGACATCGGCAGCCGTGCAATCAGAGCAGGCCGGCTTCTATTGTACGGATACGCATCGCATACCCAATATTGGTGAGCCGATAAAATGACCGCGGAGGTGTTTTATAGTGGCTACTCTGCTAACATGAGTTCTCGAATTAAAGGTGGAAATTTGGAACCGACAAGCAGATCCTTTATAGCAACTATAAATGTGATGATTATTATACAGACGCAATTTTCAAGTCGGTGCGGGAGCAGGTAGACTATTGGTAGTAGTTTAAGATTACCACACACAACATGTTTCACATCTGGCACAACATCTCTGTCACTCTTGAAACGTATTGATATTTGATTATTGTTACACAAACAATTATACATTACTCGATAGTGAGAGTGGCAGATGCTTGGAGGCTCACGTCCGCGGAGTGCGAGGTTCAGTGGTGTGATAACACTAGCATACGAGAGGCCCGCGCCTCGCCGTCGCTCTCGCGTGGCTTGTGATTCCACGCCTCGTTACAGCCGCTGCCCTGCCACGGATATTAAACTGTGCGGAATCTACTCGGCTATCATTACTGCGAAATTAGAAAAACATAATTCACTGATAATATGGGCTGTTATGGTGTTATCCACGCCTAACTATTTTTAAATTACCTCAAGACTATCACAGCGTGGATGGTTGGCATAACAAAAAGCCCACGATATTTCCGACTGTTGTTTTGAAGATACTGGCACACATAGTGCCAATATGACAATATGAGTTAATTATACGAGTTTTTACATTAAAAGATAAATAACATATTAAACAGGATGATTTTTGGTATGGTTTGGCGGGTGTTGGAATGATCTTGTACAGGACGAGTTAAATGTAAATATCCGCATACCCGCAAGTAAATCATTCCTTGAATATGTTATTAAATTTGATATTTTCATACTATAAACTGCCAATATAAGAAATCTGAAAGGTAATTCCACAAACATATCCATAAATACAAATGCACCGCCGGTACAGTCAAAAACAAGATGCAAGTTAATCAGTCAGTATTCAATATCGTCCGTAAATGAGGTGTATCTCAGATGTGAGTCACGAAGCAACTATTTGCAGGTACGAGCTCACCCCGCTGCCTGGCCGGCGGGCCGGCGGGCTGACTGGCTGCCCGGCGCGAGCATGCGGATTGCACCAATTATCGCCACTCCACCACTATTATTGCTGAGGACGTGTCTATGTGTCTGTGTATCTGTGTGTCTATGTGTAAGAGGCCGCGTGTAAATGTCTCGCCCACAGACTTACTCATCTAGTAGTCTAGGACGCGCTACACTATTAACCTGGAATTGTGTAATTGAGTGCCCAGACGCTTCCAACAAGCACCGTATAAATACGCGTGTGTCCTACACAGGCTGGGACGCCTGTTGGTGAAAAATACTTAAATTGATTTAATATATTAGGAAAATATATTTATGATAGTGTATCTCAAACATACACGAGCACGGACGCAGAAGGTTCATTCATTACGATTGCTACCTAGCACTACGACGTAAGGTGTTCAATCCTCAATAAATAGGATAATTTCAAAGAAAATGTCAACTAGAAATTAAAAATACATCCTAATACGATATGCGAGGTCAGATGTCGAATAAACTGCTAGCAGAGTGTAGTGCGAGGCGATATTAATTGTCCGGCGCGGCGGCGTGCGGGCGCGCGGTCGCAGGGGAGGGACGGGGGGCGGGGTGAGAGGAGGTGAGAGTGGGCGCCGACCGACGCTAAATTAATTAGTCTTTCACGGCGGTAACTTACTTTAGTGCTAACAGGTATTTTTACAGGCTCATTGTTTCTCCAACAGAACAGTACAATGATCTTGTAGAGATCTTGTCAGAAGAACTGTTCCTAAAGTAAGACAACAACAATAATACGTTTTAATCAATGACAGATAGCCGTGAAGCATCGTCAGAAAGGAATAGTAGCTCCCCCTTTACCGGGTCGTAGGGTACTAGAACCGACAGATAACGGTATATCCATCCAGAAGAGTGTGGTTCAAATCCTGTGCATTGGAACCACACTTTTCTGGATGGATATGGGCAGCAGTATTCACGTCGAAAAATGTATGACAGATTTCCTGCTAAATACAGTTAACATAATATGTGACCGTACAGGGTTATCTTTAGGTTTTTACAATGTCACATGCATGCAAGGAAAGTAAGTGGTGCGAGGTTCATAAATACAGCTGACTAGAAAACTAACTTTTGTATTGGGGCGCCGGTCTTGGTCTCGCACCATTTCAAAATGAAAACCATCCCTGGACCTTATGTACCATGCATATTGTACATACACTTTTTAATTTTTGCACTTTTCATAGTCCATTTTAGTCTTCTACACATGTAATGTTCTAAATGCCTTCAAGTAATAAAATATCAGTTGAAGTCAAAAACTCCATATAATACATAATACTTTTTGCAAAAAGTATGATGTCAAGAGTGAGTTTGACAAACCCTGATCGGTATTATAAAAAGTAACTACCTAGCTACTGACATAATGAATGCGGCCCGCGCGAAATCCAGATTGCGTCTCAGCGGGTAGAATGCCCATCCGCGCCCGTTTCGGGTGGATATACCGCCGTATAATGTACCCGGTACCTAAATCACCTCGTACCACATACGGTACAGAGGATGGAGCTGTATAACTCAATCGGTACTTCACGGCTTTTTATTCCAAATAATGTTCATTGAATGTGAAAGGAGACGCAGTAACAGATTTCCAAGCTGACGCGGACGCGCGCACCGATAAATGTGTTTTTAATGATGTCTTTACACTTATTATCATAATATCGTTTCGATTCGTTTTTACGGCGACACGTCTTTGTGGCGGAGTCCGGCGCCGCCGCCGGCCGCGCTCCATCATTAAAATCGCATCCGAGACGATTTAGACGACACTGAGAAATAGGGGGCGGGGAAAAACTGCGGTTAGCCCTTAGTGGGAGTTAATTGCATGTAATCAGCCCGTAATAGCACCTCTGTGATGGCTTTCCTCCGGCTTCAGGCCGCCATTGACGAACTTTACGTTGTTGCTAGAATATGAATCTCGATTTGTTTGACTCTCGCCACACATTTCTGAAGTGAGGAAAAACGAGTGTAATTATAATGTTCCGATTATGTTTGTATTACTTCCGGACATAAGGGATGTATCGTTGATACAGATTACTGTATACTGAACGAGTTAATTTGTCTAGTCGTTGCTTAATTACAATAAATGGCTAAATTATTAATATTTTCTTATATTACTCAACAAACGGTCCGTGATGGTTAGCGTCACCGCAACCTTGAGACACTCGTGCCATATAAAAGAACCTTGCGATCTAAAGTTGGCGGTAGAAATAGTTGAAGAAAGCAAGCTACTAATGCAGACGACCTTTGTTTAAAAAGTTTTCCCCTCGTCTAGATAGTATCAAACCTGTGCACACTGAATGTATTCAATACAAAGTGGTCGGGTTTTCTGCTATGAATAGATATAAATAAAAGTATGTTGTACATTTTCAAGTGTTCTAAACTATCCATTGGACCGGGTCTATAAAGTATTGACTGTATGCGTCTGTCGCCGAAAAATGATGCCTCCGCCATTGCGTCGACACTTGTAATATTTTTTTATATATTTTTTCTTCGTGTTCTCATTACCAAAATGCGTTCTGTCAAACGGCTCATACGACGAAAAATCATCGTTTGAGAAAAAGTGTTAGAAAATGCAAGTTTATTTGGTGTACGTATCCAGAAATCGGTCACAGTAGTTAATATTCATTAATAAATCATTAATACTTCAGATCTAAATATAATTATAATTGTACATTCATATCAAATCTTTGGGACCGCCTGCCTGATCCCCATCAGCTCACAAGAGTCTTCACCTATTTTAAATTACTATATATCAAAAGACATATGTTTGGTCATGGTGGCCTCAGCGGCTCTATGGCAAAGTGTTCGAGCCCGACACAGAGAAAGAACTTTCTAAAAACTCGTGGGATATGATAGCCCTTACTTTATTCCTATTTACCTATTAAATTACATTTCAGACACACCCTATTGTCATAAATAATCTATAATTAAATTTAATGATTAATTTATTCCCCTATGCCACGTATGAACCCCTGAACACTTTTCATAGTTCGGGCATCAAAAAGAAATCTGCAAAAGCGAGGATACACTAAACGCAAAGAACACAACAAGATACTCTAGCTAAGTGGCAGGAGAGCGGCGGAGCCTGGCCGCCGCGCTCGGAGCCCGGCCGCCGCTACGCTGGAGGGCGCCTTCTCGAGCGTGCCTCGAGTGTGTGTGAGGGCGCGCCGTAAGTGACAATTGCGCTCTCAATCCTCCACAAGACACTTTCATAATTACTTCAGCGGTTTGTTTAAATATTTCTCAGGTTAAGGCTAAAATAGCGACATAGGCTCCTCCATACGACCTTGCTCGTGTACGAGTATATTACAAATGGATCAATCTCAGAATTAAATACACTTTGTTCCGGTGGTCCAATACAAGTATTCGTTAATAATAAAAATCAACAACAACGATATTCTGGTCTGTTTCGCAGATATCTTCTGTTATGAAGTAAACCTCTGTTGTCAGCCAAGTGTACTTAAGTTGTCTGTTGTATGTTTAATATATATAAAGTAATAAGTAATATTGTTAATACAGACGACCCCGGCCACCATACTTGTAGTTGATTAATTGGGGCCTATCTTCAACTAGTCTGACAGTACGTTGAAGGAAGGGTCTGATAACTTAATTTACTTCAAGGCCCGTTACGAACGCTAGAAAAGAAGACTGAAATAATTTTTTAAAATATTTCGACATTTCCTCTTGGCTGTGACATTTTACTTCTGTAACTGCAAAAACATATTTAAAGTATAAATTATCTGAGCGACAGTCAGCGGAGGCGACTTCATTTGAACATCTCAAACATTGGCCAGGCTCGATGATAAGTCGCAAAAAGCTCTGGTTTTAAGGACATCAGACAACAGAGGAATCATAAATGCCTGCACAACAAAAGACCAACATCATCATATAAATATTTGTCCTAGATGGGGATCGAATTCACGACCTTTGGTGCACACGTTAGCATCACTACTATCTGCGCCAGCCCGCCAATGAACTAAACACTAAATCACGATAAATATAAACTTACTATTGTTGATATATGTAATTCAAGACAATAAATGTTAATAACAGTGAGTTTGTTCTTCCTTCATAGAATTCGTCTGAACTAATAGATGTTGATAAGTCCGGAAAATTATTTGTGGAAGTGTATCAAGATGGACAGGCTGTTTTTCGAAGTACTGTCACGATAAATGGTAACGCGCAGCGGCTTGCGTCAATAGGAATAATTTCATTGAATTCATTTTGTATGAGACACTGAATTAATTTCTTTCACTGATTGTTTTGGTAATCATAAACCTTGAAGTATACCAAACGAATTATTTTTTTACGAACCGTACACAAGTGTAAGTTTGCTAAATTGTCGGCAGTTAAGGAACTTTTACCTCCGACGTTCGTTTCGGAAACGAAGCTAATGTTATTACTGAATACTGAGTCGCGATACGGATATTTGGATGCGACGCACTGCGTTTTACACCTACAGCCGGTGGCATACGGTTCACATTTAAATAAGACACGAATTTGTCCACGAGAAAGAGCCAAGAATAAATGCCGCGCTTTTGTAAAAGTGAGCCTAGATCAGATACGAACTTTACTTTTTATAGTTAAGTGATAAAGAGACGTAGTGTGTCTCAGAAGCTGTCGTGTTTAGTAACGGGCGCGCCCGGACGCACCACGTAGTAAGTAAAGTGTTGGCTGAAAAACTGTGGACTACTTGAACCTACTCCGTAAAGTAACCCTTCTTTTATATGTTCGAGCCGCAATGAGATCGTAGCGAGGTACTGCACCGGACCGTCGAGTGTCGAGTGCTGTGTTAAATAAAAAGTCATCCTTACCTCACATGACAATGATCTTAACTATTTTTAATTACCATGTAGATTGTACATGTGTCGTGTAATTCTGTATTAAAAGTTGTATCTACAAAACAAGCAACATCAGTAAATGCATCTGAAACAATTACTTAAAAAGGCATAGACGATAATAATATAAATTCTCACAACATCGCATACATTGACCTAAGTCCGTGGTAAGTCGCTTAAAGCACTTGTATCACGGACTCCAGTAACAGTGACGATGGTAGGTCAGCTTTCACGGAGCACGCGCCACCAATTTTGTGGCAGCGTCCTGTAGCCGAGCTGTGATAGCGACTCGGAGAATAAAAAGGTTTAAGATGACCGAATACTCATAATAATTAATCCTTTCACGGGAAAATCGTGACTACGTTCCGAATTATATTGGTTGGCGATGACCCCACATTGTAAACAAATATGTGCCCCCCCTTTCCTCCCACCATCACGTATAGTACGGAAAATTCATTGGTTGGTTAATTTGTATAGACGTGTTTACGACCTGACGTATGTATTTCCAAGCAATAGTAAAACAATAGCAGAATAAATTGAATCCATCGTCCTGTGTTATTAGAGCTGGAGTGTTTGCCAGCTCGAGAGAAATACGAGTATAAAGGTTCTCATATGTTTCAGTGCAGTTTCTCGTGAACTAATCAATATGTTATTAGACACATTCTTATTTAAAACAAGTTGTATCATTGGTGTTTCAAGGCACATAGTTATTAGTCGATACTGGACGACAACCGTATTTTTTACTATTCATATATATATATATATATATATATATATATACTCTGTACCATGTGTCGTAAGAAGCGACTAAGGTATCAGAACCGACAGATTGCAGTATACCTATTCGAAACAGTGTAGCCCAAGTGTTGACTAATTTCTTTTACTATTGTAAAAACTCCAGGTTATAATTCAGCACGGTGTTCATTCAAAGATCAGTAAGTATCTCCATGATACTACTATATGATTATATGAACTATATGATTGCGAAGTTTCGTTTGAATTCATTCGGCAGATTTCGCGTGAAAGAGCAATGCGAGCCATCTTTACGAAGATAAGTGTTTATGATATAGAAAAATTACAATTTGTAACTTTAAACAAGACTTGCTGTATTTGCAACTGCCATCGGAAACTAAAGGCATCAGGTGAGATAAAAATACCAATGTTTATGTTTGAGAATTGTTAATAAAATAAAATAAAATGTTACAAATTAGCATTGAGGTTTGCAACATAAATAGCTCACCGAAAAGCTCCACGCGGGCTTGTATGGCGAATCAAAAAGCGTACGTTAGATCATAAAGCGTGAAGCAGATCACAAGCCGCGTGGCGCGCGTCCTGTCTGCCGGCGCGGTCGCAGCCACAAAGGCCGCACCTGTGTCGGGGCCAAAGGCCGATTCTGCGTCAGGTTAAAGGCCGGTCGCCCGAGGCCGCGCGCCTCCCCTGCAGTTCACAATATAATTATGCTTTATACTTTCTCTCTTTGGTTTGTAATCAGGGCCGGCCCGGTGATGTTATGTACTTAAGCACTTTGCATAATTGGGTATTCTGTCAGTGGACGAATAACTTGTTCAAAAGTCAAAGGTTGCAATCGCTGCTCGGTGTTGGCAACTTAACCATTCATACATTCAAACACAAAATAGATTCTTTATTTCATAAATCCCCACAACATCTCATACATTGACCTGACTCGGAGATGAGTTGCTTGAAGCACTTGTGTTACGGACATTAGACAACAGAGGAATCAAAAACAAATTATTTAAATACATATATTTAACACCCAGAGACAGAACAAATATTAATATCATCATATAAATATTTGTTTTGGACGGGGATCGACCCACAACCATTGGCGCACAAGACAGAGTCACTACCATCTGCGCCATCGGGCCCGTCCAACTTGTTGGCTTGGATTGCACAGAAATAATATAAAAGCGGATAATAGAATGCACAAGAAGCCGGAACCGCTTGCGGTCGCAATAACCGCGCTGCCCGCGCCGGAACTCGCTATTGTTCGCTGCACTCGGCTCGGACTCCCGCAAAATATGAAGTCTCCAGGCTCACTGAATGCAAAGTGTACAATGTGTGTCCGCTCGGGCGGCCGACGCTGCATGTCGCCACAATACGAACACTATCCGATGCGTAAAATGCCGCATGTTGCTTTAGTTTTCTTGTGCATTATCTGGCAAAGTGAGCAAAAGTGCGGTGCGCGAGCGCGCACTCGCGCGTCGGAAGAATATTATATAATGGGACATTTATTGTAAAAACTTTTAATCAGGTTACATTTCTTTATTCTTATTTTTTGGTGCTTCTAAAAAAGAATAGTGAAATTAACTAATCTGCTTTTTGTTTATAACGCACCAGCAACACGAGACCTTTAAACATATTCACGGAAATATTTAGATGTACCTACGTTACTTGCACACATAAACCTACAACGATTTCGTAATGTGATGCAGTCGAGTTCATTCGCTACAAACAATATAATTTATTGCCGTGAGGTACCGGTAGAACTGCAACAGGTGTCGTAAGTACCTACCATATATCCATTCAAAACAGTGCAGATCAAATGCACAGCGCGGAGTTGGGCAGCAGCACCCCGTCGCGAAATGTTCTGCGTTTGCCGCCGCACTTGCCTAGTTTTTGCCAATTATAGGCGAAAAGCTCTCCTTTTTCGGGGGGCCTATGTCCAGCAGTGGACTTCCAATGCCTGGTATGATGGTGAAGATGATGAATATGTTTACTATTATTTAAGATAACAGGTAGATAGAGCAAGTCATTCATGAAAAGTTGAGTTTTAAACTCAACTTTTCTATATTTATAGCGTAATCAACAGTGGGGCGCGGCGCGTGCGTCTGCCCAGTTCACAGTTAGTTCGACAGACGCGGATTGAGTTTAAAGTTAAGACACCGTGTCCAAGTGGCAAATGGAGCAGCAGTTCGGTAACTGGCCGATGAGCGCCGCCGCGCGCGATCGTACACACGGAAAAGTGGCCGTGCCTCGCGCGTGTGTGTGTTGTATTGTGTTATTATTTTTGATCTTTAAAGCACTTTATTGATAGAATTATTGTTTAACTGTAAAGGAGTACCTTAATACAAGTTTCTATCAATTAATTTATAATTTGATTATTGCATAATTTTTATACTTTATAAAAATCATGTACTCGCTGAATAGCGATCATCGTAATTATAGATGCACTAAGACAATTTATACTACGCATTGCAAATTTCTTCATCACACACACACTTCATCGTTATCATCATAAAAAATTGTACATTTAAAGCTTGCAATCAAATCTTACATACGCCCTAGTTAGTACCTTGATAATCAAAAGATTGATGGGCCCGATGGCGCAGATGGTAGAGGTCCTATCTTATGTTTCAAGGGTCGTACGTTCGATCCCCACCCAGGACAAATATATATATGATAATATTTATAATTTTTCTGGGTTTGGGTGTTAAATGTATGTATTTAAGTAAAATATCTGTGATTGCTCTGTTGTTTGATGTCCGTAACACGTTTTAGCGATTTATCACGCGGTTCGGTCAATGAATGAGACGTTACAGAAATTTATTTATTATTAATAAATATGATGATCTATTAGTAAAAGTGTACACTATGGTTCCAGCGTTGAGACAGACAGAATCATGGGCGGTTCATACAACAATATGCACGTCCGACGAGACTACATGAAGCAACACACGTCGGCGTTCAGTATGTGATGTGTACCGCTTGTAACTCATTAAAGACTCATTACAATACAACTCGAGTAGGTATCAAATTTAGTTTCATGACTGCTTTCATCTCGTAATCATGTATCTGGCGCGCGCTGCTGTTTGATCTTACAAAGTAAGAGAGGCGCACATCTGTGTTCTGGGAGGTCTGGGAGGTGTCGCCTCCGTGCAACATCGCGGCTCCATTAAAACTTGTCGGCGTTCGTTCGACGAACATTCGTCACCGCGCGGTCTATTGTGCGGATCGAACACGGCTCTCGAGTCAAACGCTCACGCTCGAGCTTCCCTTGGCGGGAAACTTTTTCATTGAGTTATACCGCTATCAAACAGAGTAATAGACTTTGCTTAAACATTCGCGCTATACTTTGAAATGATCCTTTAGACAGAATGTATACATTTTAAACAATTTAAAGGCTTAGAGCCGTGCGTAAATACAACATAATCTTCCTTTTCATTACACTCTTTCTTATCTTGAATATATTGTTGTAATCGACTGATTTGTTCGAAGGATGTCAACAAGTAATTATTTATTTAATGGGTTGATGGTCTAACATTACTTTTAAAATCTTCAAATTGTATAGTAGATAGGTAAGATAGAATATTAAAATGAAAATGGATACCTCTTTTAATTATATTCTAGATATTAACTAATTATTGCCAATAAATAAAATTGAATTTAATCTATACGATGTAACAAAACATATATTACTAGAAAACTTGATGTGAATATATAAAGATTAAATACTCTTACAATACAGTTAATTAAACATATTTCATGTCGAGAATAAAGTATTATAAGCTAATACATTGCCACCTTTTAACTCGTACTCGAATAATTAACTTCAAAATATTGGTAAGAGTTGAACGATAAGCCAGAAAATAGGATCGAGGTTTGCTCAAACAATTGCAAAATGTTCTGCCCACCCCCGACCTGTGCACCTGAGCTGCAATGTTTTGGATGGATATACCGCCATCTGTCGGTTCTGGCACCTCAATCGCCTTTTATGACACCTGGTACAGGTGAATGTACTATTCTACACTGCCGGTACCTCACGGCACTTCTCAACTTATAGTCGCAATTGGTTTTTCATAACAAACATTTAATTATAGTTCAGTCAAGATGTATCGTTCATTATCTAGGGCGTGACCATTATACTCGGATAATCAAGTCTGTGAACGTAGAGCCGGGTGTGTAAGGGCTGCAAGAAGTTAACATTCTTCCATTAAAACTTGTACGATTCCTATGAAGGCAGATTCGTCAGCGACCTATTGCGCCGGCTTGCGGTTTGTTTTCAAAGTCATAGAAAAACTGGGGCCGCGGCGGCGGGGAGCTCGCCACTACTTTATACTTACACCATCTCAGTGAATCTAGCGTTCTGTGAGCGATGCCGTCCTGTTGGTTATTTATCACACATTACATGTACTCGTGGACTGGGTTCGATTTGTTGTGCTCACCTCCACCGTTTTTGGTTTTATGAGCAATTTAGGTTTCCATTTGGTTCCAAGATGATTCTTAGGAATTTGTGGGCCCGATGGCACGTATATTTATTTTTATCCTTTGTCTAGGTGTTAAATATATGTATTTAAGTAGTATATATGTGATTCTTCTGTTGTCTGATATCTGAAGCACAAGTGCTTTAAGCGACTTATCACGTAATTAGGTCAAAATATGAGATGTACAGATACACAAAATAATACAGTACTTTCACTGACAGATAGCTGATGTTACACGAGGAATAACAGAGGAAACAAAGGATTCGCAAATATACTACTTCAATACTTATATTTAACACCCAGACACAGAACAAATATAGATATCATCATATATATTTGGAAATCGAACGCACGACCTTTGTCGCACCAGAGTCACTACCATCTGCGCCATCGGACCCGTCGAACTTACGTTGTCACATATCGTAAACTCAACCAAGCTTATATTATAAGTAAATATCTTAATAAATATGTAGCACTCCTTCTGGCGAGCCGCAGCATCAGTATATTTGAGCGGGCAGCTAACGTGCCGTCGGGTCGGACCAGCGAAATATCCCGCCGATATATTTGCTCTTTGAAACGACGCCGTCCGGGTTGATGGAGTGCCGAGAGCTTGATCAATCGTCAGATTGAAGATATTTCTTTACTTCGTTTGAAAAATATTTTGCCCACGAGTGACAAACGACACTACGCTGTTCGCTAACACGTATTTCATCGCTAACGGGATTAAAATGAGATAGATATTTTAAAGGGTCGTGATGGGCCCGATGGCGTAGATGGTCGTGATCATATCTTGTGTGCCAAGAATCGCAAGCTCGAACCTCAACTAGTACAAATATTTTTATAATGACATTTGTTTTGTTCTGTCTGGGTGTTAGAAAATATGTATTTAACTCCCCATCCCTGCTTGTAAATTTGAGCTGCATTGTTTCGGATAAATATACCCCCATCTGTCGGTTTCGGTACCTTAGATGGCTCTTACGCTACCTGATACAAGGGGAGGTACTATGGGATTCTGCTGCCCATCCCCGCCCTATGCATTTGAGTTGCACTGTTCCGGATGGATATACCGCCATCTGTCGGTTCTGGTACCTTAGTCGCCTCTTAAGACACCTAGTGCAGTGGGAGGTACTATTCTATTCTGCCGGTACCTCAGGGCAAACTTACGAGAAATATTTCAATAGCTTAATAGACACCGAACACGACGTTTGCTAAGAATTACTTTGTCGACACTTAGTTCCCTATGATGCGTTATATTTGTATTGTAGGTATGGAGTATAGAAGTTTAATTGGCGCTGTAACTAACCAGGAAAGTTGAAATGGTGAAGGAGCAATTCTCATTGAAACAATCACCTCTATCAACGGATGTCTAACACTTAGCGCGGGTCAATCGAGCGACCGTAATAGTTCCAAACTTATGGAATAGTTGACCGATCAGCGCGCCCCGCTGCGTGCGTTCAATTACAAATCAGTACACGTCTTTTGGGACGTGTCCCTTCTTCGTCCCCCTGTCCCGCCGCGGCCCGCACGTGTCCCGCGTCTCGCGGGACTGCTCTTATTGATGGCGCGTTGCGGGACCTCACATTGATTATCTGCACGTCACATCGAATTTCTTATTTTGGTCGGGGAGAATCTTTTCTGGTCGGTAGTACATTTTATGGGTACAATCGCAGTTCAGGGGTCGTTGGGTAGATTTTGTGCTTAATCGGTTATATTTTGACTCAACTATTTGAAGCAAAATTAATTATTCTAATTTAATATTACAGTTATGTGAGATGAGATGTTCTCGAGATGTTCCTCAGAAGCTAAAAGCGACCCGTGTACTCCATTCGAGCTGTTAACATTCCGCTGGTGCAAACTATGTATTTAACTTCCGAATTATAAATAATCCTAAATCGTTACAGTAGCCACAACGATACCATTATCTAGCGATTATATTGGTAAAGTGCGTAGTGGGATAAATTAAGAGATATAATTTCTTGAGAAATACTTAGTTTTGAACTTTTTTATTCGTCTTCTTATTCTGTACTTATTAATATATGGTGCAAATACTAGCTTGAGTTGTATCGTTACTAGTGTTTTGTGTATATTTATTGATTTATTTAGTATTACAAATGACTGTCGTACAAACTAATATTTAAAAAATTAAATATTATATTTGATCATCATACATTGGAAGTCATTGGAAGTCCACTGCTGGACATAGGCCTATAACAATTTGCAACGGGGATGCCCACCCGCACCCTATGCATTAGGGCTACACTGTTTTGGATGGATATACTGCCATCTGTCGGTTCTGGTACCTTAGTTGCCTCTTACGACACCTGGTACAGGGCAAAGTGCTATTCTACTTTGCCGGAACCTCACGGCGAATATAATATTTAACTGATCGTAACCTAGGATATGTGTAGATACACGGCATGTATTATTTAATTTGTGTTATTTTATTTTTATTATTTTCTGAAACAAGTCCTAAATAATGATAAAGACGACAAGCAAACAAAATATATGATGAATTATTTTTATGCATAAAGTGTAAATTGTTCGTAAGTTTTAATAAATATAAACAAATTGAATTCATAGTTTCAGTAGAAACGTTCAGCGGCATGTATGACGTGTCGCGTGAAGCAGCGCGGGTTGATAATGAAGTGCTCACTGGTATGAAATTAAAAGTGATTCGATTTCAAGTGAAAAGTCGGCCGGCACTTTTCACCGCGCCCCAAGTACGCAGTGACTCCATCCATTGACTAACGCCGCGCCATTACTGGACGTCCTGATCACACGAAATGGTGAAATACATGCCACGACAACAACTTTGCTAGAGGTTGATCTCTGACAAAGGTCGCCTGCATAGGTCCTCACTCTCACCTATTTCTACCGCCAATTTGTTGAGCATTGTTCGCATTGTTTCGGTTTGGAGGTGAGAGAGGTATTGAAAATACTGTGTAAAGTGACACGGTATCTTCAGTTCACAAGGTTGGCGACTCGCTAGTGATATCATTGTGATGACACCAGCGTCTTTAGGCTGCGGGAACCTAACATCAAGCGGGTTGGATGCTTGTAGGTTGACTTCGACAAAAAAGAAGTTAAATGCCGATTGACCTTTTTAATATTAAATTATTTTATATTAATATGAGACGATAAATTTTCTGCGTAAAAATTCCGATCAGTGTAACTTTATAAATTTCTAAATTATTTAAAATGTGCGCTGGGTATTTTTATTTCTTGAGTCGTATCTTATACATACGTAAAAGTTTTATATAATAGACCACGTAATGAGAGAAGTCAGTGTTATTGTAAACTCTAACGTCGAGCGAGTCTAGGGATTAATAAATAATTAAGGGAAGAAGAGGGCGTGTTGGATAAATTCAATGAAGCGTTTCTAAGCGCAGGCGCAGGCGCAGGCGTCGGCGGCGGCCGGCGGTAGCCGGTCGCAGGTCGGCGGTCGCATGTCGGCGGTCGCCGGTCGCAGGTCGGCGGTCGCCGGTCGCAGGTCGGCGGTCGCCGGTCGCAGGTCGGCGGTCACCGGTCGCAGGTCAGCGGTCGCTAACTGGTTAGCATTGGCCCGAGGACCCGACGCCTGCGCGCAGCACTGCGCGACGGCGCTCGACGCTTCGCGCTCAGCGCTGGCTTTGATGAACACCAACTATCGCCACAGTCCGTGCAATAAACACGTAACTAAATTCGCTGTTCACTAATGCATTCAAGTTTGCTATTAAAATAGTCGTAAGGTATATTTAAATAGAGTAGAATAGTACCAGGTGTCGTGTAGGAGGTGGAAGGTACCAGAACCGACAGATGGCGGGATATCCATCTGAAACAGTGTCGCTCAAATGCACAGGTTGAGAATGGACAACAGTATCCTCGTCGCGAAAGCAGAGCTCTGCGATTGCCAACACTCGGCTCAGCGCGGCTGCTATGGGCCAAGTTCCTCTTTGCTTGAGGAGATTTATGTCTAGTAATGGACTTCCAATAGCTGTAATAATGATGACGAATAAATTACTATAGCATCTTGTACTGCTGAATAGATCATATTTCATGTTTGCGTGCCCGGTACTGTCACTATATGGTGTTGTACGTATCACAAGTGTCAGCAAATGTCGACCAAATTAGCTTAGTAATATATCTTATTAACAAACTAAACCTTACTTAAATAATCTACTCCGGGCACTTTTAAATCGTCATAAAATTGTTATCGAAAACCTTTAATTATCTATTAGGGCATAACAGTCAATCGAAAAAATAAGTTGAGTGAGCGTCTATCGCCCTAATCCCATAATTGCAAAAAAACACAGGTTTTAACAAAATAGTCCAACAAAACGGAATGCGGCGTTAATCCAGTGCGCTGTGGGAGAGATCTCCACCGCAAGTGTTACCCCTCTAGGCGCTCCAGACTGTGAACCTCGGAAACAGTTCCAAGACCACTGCACCGCATACATCCACAGTTATTACCTAAGATATTTTCATCAGGATACATTTTAAGGGGTTACCCATAACACGCGATAACACGCGAGATAGCCTTAGGTATTGGTAATCATAGAGAATAGCTTTCCGACGGGGAAGCTGCTAGCTATCCCTGTCTAATTATTCTTAAACTATCCTGTTCTAGATGGAAGTACGGTGTTACGGAAGTGTTGGTTCTTTTATCGCAGTCGCCTCATGCGCCACCTGGTGCAAAAGGAGGTACTATTCTACAACATCCGCCTATGTCTAATCTTTTGACTTTTAAAGTTAAGTTTACTTATTACGCTGCGTATATTTCGTAACACACAAATTATATCTTATAATAGAGAGATACCAATACATAAATAAAGCTCATCAGCCGCCAGTCAAAGACGGCGCCAGCGTAAAGCGAAAAGTGAGCACCAGTTAGGGATAGTTAAGAGCATTCGCCGACAAAAAGCTGTGTAATAGAAACATTTAATCCTTCAGGGGCGCACTTTGTCGCGGCCCTAATTGCAGCGGCAAAAACTGCTACCGACTTCCAGATTAAAATGTGCATCTGGTTCAAAATGCTTCAATTCAAACTTTATTGCCGACAATACAGAACTCATTTTACGAGACCGCTTTGCACGGAATAGCTTCTTAATGTGCGGAGCTCCTGCCAGCAATTAAACGGAGGGAGGTCATATTCCGCACAGATATTAAAAAAGAAAACCACTAATAGACAACTTGAATTTGAACAGTTCAGTTTCCGTCGGACTCTGACTGTCGGAACCTGTCGTGGAACAGACGTGCTCCCTTTGAAAGCGTTTGTAGTTAAGCTAATTTGAATTTTTGACGTCTGTTAGGTATATATATATATATATATTTTTCTATACTAATATGTGAACATGTCTATGCAGTATATTCGCAGCAATAAAACAGCCCGCGCATCTCACCCAGGACCGCGGGGCGCATAAATATCGCAAATGATTTTATTGCCGGCGGCTGAAAAGTTGATGTCATAAAGTTTAATGGCCGTTGAAATGTATTCTACGATGGGAGGAAAGGGCTATAAAGTGACGTCACATCCCGCGGGGGGGGGAGGGGGGGGGGGGGGGTGAGGATACAGGAAGACGAAAAAAGACACGAGTAAAGATAAGGGGCTGAACAGGGTTTGTTCCGGGGTAGATGGAGATAGCTGATAGTGAGTAAGATTTGTGAGCGGCGCGAGTTCTAACATGGACTTGACATGCCAAGATACTTCGGGGGCGAATTATTTAGCCTCTAAGCCTAATTTTTTATCGCAATTCGCAAAATGTTGTTCGTGACATCGAAATCATTTATGTACCATAAGGGCAATTTATACACCACGCTTGATTACTCCTAATTGATGAGAATAAAGGAATCTTGGCCTCAATAAAGCCGGTGCAGCGCGTATTGCACCGGATTTATGGCCGGTCCCGCCAGAATGAAGCTACATCATCATTTTCACTTGATTTAAAACTATGACTCACATATACCTATTATTGTATGATTTTGCATGCCAAATTTTAGGTAACAAAGGTATTTACTTACAGTAAAATGTTTGTTCTCCCTTTTTAATCTGCTCTTTTTAAGAAGATGTATAGACCAAACAAAAATGGTTAATGGTAAAAGCATTGAAAAAGTCCAGACCACTAAACCCAGCAGGCCATTAGTATTGGCGGGGAAGCTCCGACAGTATTAAATAAGTATTCATGGGGATCTGCGAAGTAACCTGCGAGTTGGCCGCCTCCGCCGGCTCGGCGGATTACTCGGAGTCGCGCGGCCGCGACCCACTGTCAAAGGTTGTTTAATTAGGACTGAAGAGATAAACACAGCTCTGGGAAGGAATTTAGAACGAGGAAAGGATTTTAAATCGAGAGGCAGACTGTTGATTATTTTTTATTATATTTCTTCCCATTGTAACAAAAATGGCTCGTTTGCGTTACACGGTAGTAAAAAATGGTAGCATCCAAAATAAAAAATATCTCAAATTTACTTATTTAGGATGTAAGCATACAGAAAAGATTACCAGCGATTAAAATACTGGAAGCGGCAGATGGCAGTATATCGACCCGAAACAGTGTAGCTCAATTGTAAATGGGCGGAGATGGGCAGCGTCATTCCCGTCAAGGAGCTGCGCTCTGCGACAAAATTCCTTTTTTCTTGAGGAGGCTTGTTCAATGGTGAACGTTATACGGCCGCTATGAAACAAAAGTTATGGGACACAGAAGGCGTGAGAGAACTTTATCGTTTTTACCTTTGTTTAATTAAGTACATTCATTTATTTTCTCTCCATAATCGTGCGCAAGATGCAAAGTCAAATAGTAAGATCGATTGGTAAGATCGAGTCATTCAATAAAGTTTTAAACTTGAAAAAAATAAAGGTATTCAACTTCCGTTCCATAACATACGATTGCACCAGAGATGTAAAGTTACAAAACATCAAAATAATTATAATTGAAACGAGCGCGCTACAATCAGACTACAAGACAAGTCCAATAAATCGTGCAAGGGAGTGCACTTTATGGTTATTTAAAGCGTGCCCAGTATATCACACGCGATAAGCCGGCGCGTCGCGACCGTCATAACATAAGTAATGCTGCTGTTCATTTGACACCAATAAAAATACGCGGCGGCCGCTTAGCTAGGTAATTAGATAGATTTTACACGCGCCCAAAATAATCCTCAAGATTACTGTAATTTATTGCCATTCTGGGTTAGTTAGCGCGCCTTGTACGCGCCGCTTTGTCACTATTACGCTAGCCGGAGTGGCTGCGCGGCGGCGCGGAGGGCGCAGTGGGCGCGGTGGGCGCGGTGGGCGCGGTGGGCGCGGTGGGCGCGGTGGGCGCGGTGGGCGCAGTGGGCGAGCCCGCGGGATGGAGATCACACCAATTATTATGTTTGTTTTCTGGGGAGTCACCGAGATCCGAACTGGTATTACAATGTTTATTGGTTTCCAAAAGGCGTAATTAACGGCCGCACTAATTGATTCAATTAAGCTCAGAGTTAGCGGAGAAAATGGCATTTGAAAATGTGTAGATACAGAACTAATTATCACTTAATAACAACTCAATTCGTAGCTACCAACTCAATAGAGCTTATTTTAAATGAACCGTTTTGTTGGGATGGGCTTCATAATATTGCTAGCAATCATTAATTTCTACTACTCGAATGCAAGGAAATTTGAAATATAATTTGTGCTATCATCAAAATTATTGTAGAATAATTAACTTGTAATGTTGTTGTTGAACAGCACAAAAATACCGCAGAGTACGAAATTTCAAATTTTGTATTTAACAATTCCCTTAACAACATATTGTTTCCTTCCCAAGGTCTTTCAGGCAAGGTCTCCCATTTTACTATTCGAATTTTCAATCTATGTATGTTTTTCAATTATCACTCGTATCACTATCAATTGGTGTGACTGAGAAAATCTAACTTTAGTTATATCCAGTTTCTTTCACTTTGCCGCGTATTTGCGCATTAATGTAACTAATGGTCCGGTGACAAAACCACTAGTCGGAAGAAAATACTTACATTTTATACGACCTAGTTTCTGGCAGGTCGCCCACTCGTGTTTATGATATGAATGCCATTTGTTTTGTCCGTTCCTCACTGGAGATGGCAGCATCACGCTCGACGATGAATATTTGATCGTCCTCATCATCAGCATCGTATCACCCGTAAGACGTTTAATCTTGGATGTGGCTCACCTTGAGACATCTGAGAGTATTTTGTACCTAATTGACGTGACGAGTATGCTGCCTATCTCCATGCAGTTCCAAGCTTCAGGTTAAGCTTGTTCGAAAGTACGTTCATGTATGTACACAGGGTCGTCTGCTTTGGTACCTTACTCTCACCTATTTCTACCGCCAAATATCAATGTTCGCATTTAAGTGTTCCAGTTTGAAGAGTGAGAGAGGCAGTAAATTTACTGGGTAATGTGGCACAATAGCCTAAAGTTACACGGCTTGAAATAAAAATATATTTGAATCAGCTAATTGGTGGTTCTAGACTGCTGCACGCGAACACAGAAACTAGTCTAGCCCGCACACATGTTGGTACACAAAGCTGCAGAGCCGTCCTGATCCACATTCTGGGCGGAGTTAGTTCCAGTCGGCGCTGCACGTAGCCGGCTCCCAGTTTCTTGCGGTGCGCCGAATGGCCCATTACTCTGAGTTATGAACTAGTGACAAAACCGCGCTGCGGGATGTTCCAACTAAACGCGCCTAATTTACGGCTGCATTGTGCTAATTGTTCATCTTGAATTATCCAATTACAACTAATTATTTTAAACAATCGTGTTTATACCTGATTCTGTGTTTGCTGAAAAAATATACTTTCGATGCTGCGACATTCATATTTTTGTATGCGGGTATTCAACTCCAATATTATCTAAACGATTTTCTGTCAATTGTGTCTATTTCTTTAACACAATTCGCTATTTCCACTTACAATGTAACCGACACAGAATGGTCGCGAGCCGACCCCGCCGTTCGGCCACGAGGCCTGCGATAATAGCTTAAAATTGATCTTATCGCCCGCGACAATGCGTCGGCCCTGAAGGCTCTATTGTCCCGCCGAATATATTGGCCCCTGTCAATATCACTACCACGCCAATGAAAAATTGATGAGAAGACGTGATTTAATATTCATGGATTTTCTAGAATATTCAAGTAGCTTTACTAGATATTCTGAAGGAACAGCCACTGACTATTGGATAAATATAGAGATAAACATATAAATGAATCAACTTCACTAACATCCAAATGCCATATTCCAAGTCTGAACAAAAGATAAATTGTTCCGGGACCACAAAGCGGGTCCGCGGCGCGGAGCCGTTTATCTCATAACAGCCGTTATGTGTAACAATTTGCACAATATCCGAGTGCGCCATTTTAATTACACACTCAATTCCGGCTCTGATGAGTGTTCCGGAGTTCCGGAATAATGCGTTCTGTTCTGGTGCTCCGCCATCTTAGCCGCGCTCCCGCCGTCGCCCCCGCGCCCGCGCCCGCGCCCGCCCCGCACCGCCGTCGCCCCGCGCCCGCCGTCGCCCCGCGAGTCCTGCACTTAATTGCTGTGAAAAGCGCCACTTGATAATAAGCAGCGACGGACAAAAGACGTGGTTTCCACTCGATTATGACGGCTCTTGACGGGCGCAAGCTATCAGCGAATGCCACGATCCCATATAATAGATATAAGAAGTGACAGAGAAATCCGCTTAGCGTGATGTTTTTTTGAAAGGTTATTTTGTGTGATTACTAAAAAATTTGCATCTATGCCCGCACTCTCTGTCACATAAAGTCCCGATGGAATGTAATATTGAATATTTAAATATAACGCTCGAGTATCGCTTATCGCTTGTGGCACACGCCCATTGCCTTAAGTCGCTTGCTATTGTGGAGTGATGTCGGCGGTGGCAAGGATTTAATTAATAAAATTATTTACAATAATCCGCGCCGACGCGCGGCATCGGTCGCGGCCCCAGGTGACGTCACGTCATTGCATCGATGGAGAATGTTGTTAATACGTGCATCTACGTGGTGCGCGCCCGCGCCGGGGGCAGAAGTGCGAGCGGGTCTCGTCGTCCGCTCGAGCGAGCATTCCTTATCGTGTTTGAACTTTCATTTAATTATTTCAATTACACAATTACACTTCTTATTAATTATCTTTAATAAATCGTGATGAATAAGTTCATTTATATGTTTTTTTTCTATTAGGACCTGCTAGTATTTTAAAGAGTAAGTGATAAGTATTTGTTAAGGAATCGGGACGTAGTTGTTAGTCAGGTTGGTACTGAGACGGATAACCCGAAACTGACCATATCGAACCTCTATCTCTTCCACGCTAAGGAAGGTATAGATGTATGTAGCATTTTTCTGGAACTTAATGCCATTTTGCGCCTTCTTTGCGTTGTTAAGGACTTTTGATCTCTTGCTAATCTTGCTGAAGGAATGTAAACATATCCTCTCTAAAACGTAGACAAAAGAACATCAGATATCAGATGCAACGGGTCGGAAAGGGTTAGTCTACCAATACATATCACAATCATCCACAAAGAGGGTCAATACCCTTGCATTGGAAAAATTAAAAAATAATTGGTGACGCGGATAATTTGACTTTTTTCTGATTTCTGACACCTGGTGGTTGAACTGTAACGCTAGTCATCTCTACAAATTCGCAAGCGGCAAGAAATACGCATTGTACGAAATAGTGTATGCGCGGACGAATGTGCCGGGAGCTCTCGAGCGTGCTGTTTTGTTCCCCAGATTGAATAAACCTTACACAGCGTTTTGCACATCGTTTTTCCAACGAAGACAAAGTCGGTTACAATCCCCTCTGATGTGAATTCCTCGTGACTACAAGCTAGAAACGTATAACATAAAAAGGGGTCCTTCCCAATACGGCCCAGGTGACGTAAGCTCGCCTTGCGTCATTGTGACAACCCTTGCGCCAACAATCTGACATCGTATGCGAGTCGGCACGTGACGTCATCGCGCGTCGAGTCTGCCGATCCGAAATGCGAGATATGAAGTCGTAACGACCACTCGCGAGCGAGAGTTCAGCGATGGCTCGAGTTTGTCACATTGTCGCGCGTGCACACTGTCGCGCCGCCACCGCGGGGATATATCAGAAATGGAATCATAATAAAATACACTCGCAGCATACAAAAGTACTCGGAAGGTAGAATATCTTACGATATATTGTCTATACAGTGCCATCCTACTAGCTGCAGTGCCATACTACAGCTTTTATATCTGTTAGAGACATGAGGTAGACCTTCGACCGAGAAATATCGGCGGCGAATGTATATCGCGAAAAAAAGCGCCGAGCGCCGGAGTCGCCTCCGCGCGGCCCGCGGCTGCGCGTCGTCTCCTCGTGCGAGGTACACCTCGTGCAAAAGATCTTCTGCGTTGCCACCTCAATCTCTCGTCACGAGCGTCTATAGGCTGCAGTGACGTATTATTAAACACACATACAGTTCCTATGATGCGAACTGTTTGTTTGTTTAATTAATTGAAACTTTGGTTAAGGTTCAGTTCCGGTGCTAAATAAATAAAATTTTGCGATTAATATGAAAACCTCGAAGGGACTTTTGTGTTAGTGCGGGTATCGAACCCGCGGTACGGCACTCTTAAGTTACTATGTTATGCGGGTCACATAATATTTACGACGGACACTCACAATTACCATGTGTAAGAGAAAAGAAATGGACAACAAAAGACAGCTTTAAGCGGAATAGACTATTTTTTTAACAAACACGAATCTACTAAGTTCTTAAAAAATAAATATGATATCTAAAAAAACATTTCTAGATATAAATGCCATCAGTATGTTAGGTGTTGACGTTCATTTGTCGCGTCGCGATCACGAGTTGTCAGTTCATGAAGTTGTGTCTCTCGGCATAAAATATCATGGTTGTTTCTCTCGTATGTAAATCCAGTTTGTTAAGTGCCCCATACGCAGGTATGTATACCGCGTAATGCAAAATAAATAAGTATATTTTCTCGTTCTTCTTAACTTTTATCTTCATGGACTGTTCGGAGGAGGGTTCTAATAAGCTTTTCCGTCGTATGTTATTACAGAAATGGTGCTTTATTAAAGCACTTTTACCACAGCACCTAACTCATATATATATTCTGATGTTGTTAAACAAGAATTGAATAGAAAACTATCGACTGACTCCTAAGCAAAAGGAACCGCTCCGCGAAGGAGTCGGCTTGGCATAATCTCAGTCAATAACCTGATCGCGTTTGATTCCGCAGCCTCGTAAATTATGTACAAATCCTACAGGGCGAGTGTGCGGGTTCCACCAACTTTAACCCCATTTATATTTGCTTTCCAAATCACGTAAGCCGATTAACATCAATATTGGAACTGGTACAGCGGCACCTAGCAGCGATATTGCCGCGCGTTTGAATTATGAATGTGTGGAAGAACACTCCCGCCACGTACTGAGCGCGTTCATGTATTTATGAATGAGGTTTTATCGCTGCGTTTGATGCTTTCGTATTCAATATTGGATTCATTATCTTCCACGAGTTCACATGTGTTTGTTATTTTAAATAAGTTATATTTATTACATCGCCGCGTGCTGAAATGTGCTGTTGAGTTTTATTCAGTTCAATAAAGGAGGCTCATAGAAACGTGCTTATTGTGCTGGTAACTTTTATCTTAATATTAATTACCCTGCGTTATTCATTTCTAAAAGCTCTTATTCTCTTGCTTTTGAAAATTATTCTGAAAATAATTCAGGTCGATAACTTTGCCTCATTTGTAATCAGTTCGCTCGCGGGAAAACGTTTCAACTTCGAAATTTATAATTTTCATGAAAAATACTTCCGACTCCGTTTCATCAAAATACAACGTTTATTTTGACTGTCGGATATAAATTAATCGGATTTTATCTTGATCCTTGACTCCCGAATGCAACGGTTTCGAAATGGAAAAATAAAATAAGTGTTCATCTTGTCATGCTATGGACGATTCAATTTATTATAAGCAAATTTTCATAGTAATAAAATTTATTGATAATACCTTATTATCTAGGAATAAAAAAAATAGCAGTAAACTAAAAAAAACATTTAATTAAAATATAATATCGAATAGCGACTCCAGCACAAAAAAAAATTTAAACAAAGTGGGCAACTATAAACCATACAGTTTTTAAACGGAATAAAATTAGTTTTTATTTATTCACTTCATCGGGGGATGAAATTGTTATAATTTATAGATTTGCAAACTTTTTTAGTGAAGGGTAGTGATGCGACGAGATTTATCGCAATAGTTCCGACTCCCTGATTATACTCGGGCGACGAGAGTAGACGGGGAGGGAAAAACGGGGGACACGGGAGTAAAGTTTATCGGAACAATTTGTCAACGCGCCTGCCGCCCTCCATTTGAATATTTTTATTAGTTCCAGATATGG
Source organism: Heortia vitessoides (assembly GCA_020976665.1). NCBI lineage: Eukaryota > Metazoa > Arthropoda > Insecta > Lepidoptera > Crambidae > Heortia > Heortia vitessoides. Next base: position 18,457,954 of record JACJUM010001610.1, on the reverse strand, counting down.
ATTGGAAAAATTTATCCCGCTTAAAATTTGAACGGAAAAAATGGGCCAACTCCGGCCCGAACACGGTGCAGTTGAAAATTGTTACAATATAAATGGTGCTACCATGTTGTCGCTCTCTGTGGGAACGCACACGCGGCCAGTCCGCATTGTTGCTACGACAAATTATTCACATCCTACACCAAACGACTGCTCGATGTTTGTACAGATTTTAAAAATGATAAAAGAAGAAACTGAACCGATACATAATGGCGAAACATGAGCCACCTTCTCACACGCATCTTAATTCCCGTATATTCAAAGCCGCCGCACAAAGACACGGGGCGAGTACCTACACTACCTACAGGTTCCTTTCACACGTCCGCACAAAGGCGGATTAGGCACCTTTACATACGCTCTCGAGGTAATCCTGCAGGTAATGACGGGCCCCGGCCTCGCGGCCGTCTCACCCGCGCAGGTGGCAGGTTGCTCAGGGCTGTTTCATTTTTTGTTGAGTGATCAGCGCGCAGGTTTTGGCCGACAGAAGCCTTTCAGTCTGTTACACGTGTAGTGGATTTGCACATTGTTTATTTATGTATGCGGTGTAATTACAGCCACTTTTGATGCCAACAACTCTGCGTATCTTTCATGTTGGCAATAAGACACAAACAGAACGCGAAGCAGCGCCGCACTAGTCACGCATCCATGCGCTGAATCGTTCTTGCGTCTTATAATATGATCATAGGTAAGTTATGGAGGACAAGGATTGATTTCCCACTGAGGACATTCACTACCACTTTGCTGAATACGTCTTGGAGGACAGCGAATAATATGCGGCAACAAATTTCTTACAGTCCGCTTGCAAGCGCGCTTGCGTTGTCTTACGAATATAACTAGCAATCACTAGTTTATCTAAAGATATTACATCAAATTAACCGGCAATTAAGTATTTAGTATGAAATAAGTGAGTGTGGGCTCAAGTGATAGGCCGATTAACTACAACTGTCCGTTTGTCTTCGAGAAATAATTCAATCTATATAATCACCAAAATGTAACGTTACAGATGTTCAAACAAACTTGGAGCTCACTAGTAATATTAAAATCGCAGCGCGGTCCTGCAATTGGAACTCCCTGTACCGATAAATGCGTGACGGGTGTCGGGTATCGGAAGATGGGTCGGGTTTGACATGAAGGCTGCTAATCCGCGTGTAGTGTGACCGAGCGTCCGTCCCTCGCTCCCAGTTGTTTCATTCCGATGGAGAGGCGGTGTCTTGTGTCAATGCCGGAATGAACAATAATCTGCATTTAAAATAAAAATCTAGTTAAATGGACACCAGCGCAGTTCTTGCATATAAATAACGACGGACCCGATGGTGCAGATGGTGGTGATCCTATCCAATGTGCCAAGGGTCGTGGGTTAGATCCCCACCCAGGACAAATATTTATATGATTATATTTGTGTTTGTTCTGAGTTTAGGTGATAAAAATATGTATTTAAGTTTTATATTTGTAATTCCTCTATTGTTTGATGTCCGTAATACAAGTGATTTTAACAACTTACCACGGAGTCAGGTCAATGTATGAGATGTGTGAAATTAAATAATGCGAAATCGACATGACATTAGCATCAATGAAAAAGTGTTTAATGATGTCTTCACTTAAATAGGTTCATGTTTTCTCACTCATCACATTATTATTATTACTACACCAGGTGTATTAACGACAGTGGGTTGACTGGTAGATGGCAGAAGTTCGCCAAAACATTATTTGCGTATGTGCAAAAGGCTTAATTACAGTTATTTCCATTTGCTTTGACCTTGATATACTTTTCTTGCTTCCTTAACATTCTTTATTATCTTTATACAAAAGCGCTGATAAAGCGTTAATCGCAATCGCACGCGACCACATCTGGACAAGTCTTGATTTAGTCAAGATCATTTTAAATTTTAATAAAATCTAAAGAATATTGACTAAAAAAAGTGTGTTGTGATTTGTATAGAACTGGAATTGTCGCTGCTCTCCAATTCGGACGTTGCACAAGGTCAAAAACCAAATGAGGATGAACATTTAAACTGGGTCACCCGAACACAACCAGATGAAATAGAAAACTACACCTTCTAAATTAGATTCAGCCTGGAATCCAATACCAAGACATTTCTTTAACTCAAGGATTTTTTAACTTTCTAAAAACAGAAATACAGAGAAGTACGATTTCGCACTTTGCTATTACCTACCACCACCTATATCGTAAGAACACGTTAGATCCTTCAAAGGGTTCATTTATTTTTAACACTTAAAAGCTTAATAGCGTGGGAAACTGAACGTGAAGTCGTGAAAGACGAGTTCAGTTTTATTGCTGTGGGAAGTGTACACCGTTTTATTAGCGTCGGGATTTGTGTGACAGCATTTAATTCTTTGTCGATACGGTCGCCACTGTCGATAAAAATATATGCAACTGACACTTCATTTAAATGGACCGATTTTAAAGCCATTAGAGATTTACTATAAAAGCTGCATAAAAATTACTTGTGTTTTTGTAGAATAAACACGCATTAATAATTGTAAATCACTGCTTTGGGAATTTTAAGCATTAATTTGTTTAAGTTCAAACACTATTTCTTATTTAATATTCGTGTTCGTTGAACGTTATTATTGTATTAAAGAATTTATTTGTCCACCCACAATTTTATAGAATATTAATTTGCGCGAAATGAAATGGCGGCTGTGACGCCTGGAGCTGTTTTAAATATTGAGAAGGGAGTAGTGACAATTGCGAACGTCTAAAACTCAAAAAAATTAAGCCATATATATAATTACACTACAATTTAGAACTTCGCAATTCCGTACTCCAAGCCACTAAGCCGGGTGACTCATGCCAAGTATGGAGGACGAGACGTGGATTGACTCTGATTGTGGAGGAAAGACAACAAACTTCCCAAAAAGAGGCGCTCAGTGAAGATGTTCGACCTGTGAAGTATCGAGTGCCCGGGCGGGGGCGGGCCGCGGGCTCGTTACTGGTGCCGGCGGCTTCCGCGCGTGACTCGAATGCGCGCCGGCCTCCACAACCGCCGGAGTCGAACCCCTGCTGTTCCCACTCCTGACGATATACTTTGAAATTGCTTGGAATACGTCGTTTAATTTTTATACTTAGTTAAAAATGCTGAATTACTGTTTCATTTGCTACAGCTAAAAATATATGAAATTTATTATTTTTATAACGTTACAATAAAAAACATTTGCTAAATGAATATGAAATAATATTCATTAATGAAATCAGTATATAAACAGAAAATGTTATTTTGCGTATTTGACCTGGCTCCATCAGGACCTGGTCCATGGCTAATTTCGAGAGCGACTAACAAATAGTCATTAAGATTAAGTACCTCACGTAACCATAAAGCTAATATTTACTAGAAAAAAAATTTTACGGGCCTCGACGTCCCGCTCGAAACTAGTTGATTTTTTGTAGTAAATATTATCTTTCAAGTATTAAATATTTAGCGATTTTCTACGGCCTCCTTGATTGAAAAAATGTAATGAAATTGCTACGGGGTAAAGAAATTCAAAAATAAATTTGAGCATATTTCAATTCAAAAAGTGCCCAAAAACCGTAAATTAATCAAAAACACAACACCAACTCGGCCAAACGATTGTCATATCGTTGTAGGCGGTGAATGTCGCGACACACCGTACTACGAGTGGTCGACCCCCGTGTTTCGCTTACCTCGCTGCCGCGTACCTGCGCGCAGATAGCGGCTTGATTGGTATTGGGACAGGCCAGTTTAACATTCCGATAAATTACTAATATATACGAGACAAGGTCTACAGTACATTATTTTGGTCCCAATTTGTCACCTGTCTCTGTCTGTCTATATAATAAGATATAAATGACTATATGATTGGACAGACGGTTATTAGAGTGGGATCGTGTAGGAGACAATGCCTGAAATTCCGTTCTTTTTTTTGTAAATAGCTCGAGGTCTCGTGGCAGCAAGGGGTGACCTGCGCCTGGTGCGATTATCTATAAATCGCGACAAAAATAAAATTGTACAACAAGACCTTCAGCGACACCAGCACGGTCTTAAGAGTTGGAGGCAATACCCTAAGGCCGTGGGTCCATCAATGAGGAGAAGCGATATCTCATATTTGCTCTGTGTACAAGTCTTTTACAATAACTTTAAATCTGATAGGAGACAGATTCGTTGAAATGAGTCCCGCTGTGTAGCTCTCTGCCCAACGTTGAATCTCAATACTGCACGATATAGATAATAAAAGAAAGTATCTTATACCAGCGCTTTTGATAAGGCATATCAGACAATAGAGTTATTGTAAATTAGCTGTGCCCGCGACTTCGTCCGCGTGGAATAGTTTTTTTTAGGTACCATACCTTTGAATGTCATGTTTATTTATATCGAATCAATGTCTTGAAAAATTACTTTCAAATTTCTAGGTCCAAAAATTGCAATACTTCCATACAACTTTTCATCCCCCCTTTCGACCCCTCACAACACTTTTTTAGAATTAAAAAATAACCTATGTCCTTTCTCAGGGTCTAAAGATTGTCTGTGCCAAATTTGTGTCGTGGATTCGATTCCCACCCAGGGCAAATATTTATGTGATGGTATTTATGTTTGTTCTGGGTGTTAAATATATATATTTAAGTAGTAAATTTGTGATTCCTCTGTTGTCTGACGTCCGTAACACAAGTGTTTTAAGCGACTTACCATAGAGTCAGGTTAATCTATGAGATGTTGTGATTTTGTTTTTTAAAATACTTAAATATATTTTTTTATCACCCAGACACAGAACAAACTCATATATTTAATACGTGAATGTTTGTCCTGGGTGAGGATCACACAGGACACTACTGAATGTTGATTCAGTGGATATATCTTAACTGCTGCGTTATCTGTTCGCCCCGCACAGACCCGTGTCGGTGGAGCCCGACCTTTACGCCTTTCACGAGCGCCGCAGAGTTTAAAGATAATTTCATAATTCTCGGGCCGCTGCGACCGTGAAATTCCGTCTTTTTACGGACTGACATTAAATTTGTCACTCGTCGGCGCGTCATTAATCTGCGAGGAACAAGGATTCCGAGATCGACGGGTCGCGATCACAACCTTTTTTGTGGGAGATTCACGCTTTACTGTGTTTTGATTGACCTCGTTCCGGGCGAGCGCGGCCGCGGACGGCTGCTTGGCTCAGCTTCTCTTTGTTACAAGAATCCACGTTTCTTTTAATTCCTGATTTTTGTGTTGTTCCATTTATTTAGTTATTGATTCTTCAACATTAACATTCACCAATTCATTGTTTAAGATACAATACAAGTATTTTTGCTCTATGTGTAGCAAACAATTACTATTAATTTTGGAAGATACTAGTTTTCAGCAATTGCCACTGCGTTAACCACTGCGCCAAGAATGTAGGTGTGGTGCAGGTACACCCATACTACAAGTAAGGTTTTCAACAGGAAAAGTGTTTATACAGTTAACGTAAGCTCTTGGTTTAGTATCGGTCCAAGAGACGACGCTCCAGTATTAATGTAGTGGCTATGAATCAATTGGAACGTATCCGCGCCTCACCGCACCGCACCGCACCGCACCGCACAACATCGCGTCGCACCGCAGGTCGCCGCCTACACCTACGCGCTGATCAAAGTGCAACTCAATGGGAGCTAAGGGGCGGGACAAACTGTAAGCGATGAGCATGTATTCACTTTATATCAAAATTTAAAAAGTCTACGCTGTGTGCTATTAGTGTTTATTGCTAACGTTTACGTACCAAGATTGCGGTAACTCCAGATATTATTTTTGTTTCAACGGAATCCTGAAATCTGGATATGAACTAACCAGGAAATAAAAATATAAAGCACGCAGGATAGAGCGGGAATCTAAGTGGAAGAAGAGTACGAGTATAAAGTAGACGAACGACCTGGTCATACATACGTCATAGATATCCTGTGGCACGGATATGTGCGACGTGCGAGTGATGGCTATAGTTCACAGAGGAGTTCAGTTGCCTCGAGTACAAGTGAACTTTAGTTAGTGATTTTTAGTGTATCCTTCCTTGTTACTTAAAGTATTACCACAGCAGCTGTAAAACGTGCACAGCTGAACGTAGGCCTCCCCAAGAAAAGGGGAATTAGCTCATAATTGCCGCGCTGGGCGAGCGTTTTGGCAATTGCAGAGCGTAGCTTCGCGACGGAAATACTACTGTCCATACCCGTCCTGTTGTATTTGTGCTACACCGCTTTGGATTGATATATCATCTCTCGGTTCTGGTACCACAGTAACCTCTAACGACACCTGGTACAGGGAGAGGTATAGACTGATCAGCGCAGGTGATACTACACGGCCAACTACTAGTATCACTCAAGAAAAATGGATTTTATTAAATTTCACGAGTACAGTTATGTATAGATAAGCACATGGATGATGTAAGTGTATGCGTGCCTGTAATACATGCAAATCTCTGTCAATTCCAATGGTGTGTCAATAAATTTGGCATTTGCCTTAATAAGTATATACAAAGTCTGAGTAAAGTTATCTTTTATACTCTCATTATGTAATATAGAGGTTTCGATCGCTTCGATATGTTATTTCTATGGAGTATTTCGCTGCTGACTTGTACCACCGGCTGGCGGTCTCATAACTCGTCCGCGGCCGCGTGAATTACGGCGCCCGCCCGCTCTCTAATTACCGCCGCCGCCTTATCGCGCCCAAACCGTATCACTACGCGCTAAACAACCTGAATCAGGCCCTACACGCTTTTCATTTACCCCTTAATATTTATTGTTTTGTTTCAACAAGGTATCAATATTGAAACATGTACATAATAAATAAATAAATTAACTCAACATCTCATTGTACTAACTCCGAGATAAGTCGCGTCATCAGACAACAGAGGATTCACAAATATAATACTTAAATACATATTTTTTATAACGATCCACCATATCATCGAATTAACCATAGAAAGTCCACAGTTGGACATAAACCTCTCCAGTATAGGGGATTATTGCCCATAATTGCTGCACTGGGCAGGCGTGGTGGCAATCGCAGAGCGCAACTTCGCAACGAGATTTCTGGCGCCCATTCCCATCCTGTGGTATTTAAGCTGCGCTGCTTCGGGTGGATATATCGCTATTATATAGATTTCTTAGCCGCCTCTTACGATATGTGGTTCGGGGGAGGTACTCTTCTGCTTCGGCAATACCCAACGGGCAATAGACGTAGAACAAACAAATACTATCATATAAATATTTGTTATGGGTGCGATGGAACCCACGATATTCCTCGAACAACACTTTAAGTACGAATATTTTAAAGATGAATAATAAATATGTAAATCATATTCAATCAGAAATAGTCAATTTCCCTGACGAGCTGAAGGGAGAAAGAGTAGAGTGAATACGCAATTGCGTGGCCCAGTTCAAATAAGTATGCGGCGCCAGGCGAGTGTTGAAACTAAGTTTGTTGCAAGTTCATTTCATTAGTTCGCAAGTTACCAAAACACGTAACAACTGGAGGATTGTTTTTATTCATAAACGTTTTAGGTTACGCTTTATTGGTAATTATTAACATATCTGTAAAGAAATAGAGCCGTAATCTAAACGTGCGTGAGATAATGACTGCGGCACCGGCCTGCGGCCGACGCCGGTCGAACTCTGCTCGATTGAAACAACTGTTTCACATTCTGCTCACAGAGTATTTATTGTAGATTCTATTTATCAGACATTGCTTTCAACATTATAAAAATCCATTATGCAACATCTCATACATTGAGATATATGTTTGCACCCAAGTATATGCTTATGGATGAAGTAAAAAAAATATTTTATTTTGTATTTTTACTAATCAGTAAATTTTTATAGGAGAATAGGAACACAAACGGTACAGAGCAGGAATACAACATTACAGGCCCATCTCAAAACGAATAGAGAGATGGTAAAAACGCGCTTTTGGGCCTCGACAGTACTGTTGTGTACAACTTTTTTTTTCGAATAAGACATAATTTTCAAAGATAGATCTACTTACAAACAAATTTTTTGCTCTCCGCGTTGTTCGCTTATAATTCTATCAGTAATTCTTACCTGAAAAGAAAACGACAAAAATTAGTGTGAACTGGTTAATACGATTTAATCCGAAATCAACGCTGCAATTCGTCCGCAAGAACTTTTTTGAACGTCACGTCCAGCGGAAGTTTCCTGAATCAAGAGTAGTTTACATATGACAAAAATAATCAAAATTGCACCGGTTATGCCGTGACATACAAACAAACAGACAGATACAATTTTACATTGATAATATTAGTATGGGTGCGCCATCAAATTAATCATTACTCCATGACACATTAAAATACCTTATCGGTATGGTGTGCCTCCGAGCCGTTAGTTTATCATCACATCATCAGTCGTAAAGACAGGGGGGATTTGCCCATAATTACCGCGCTGGGCTAGCGCGTTGGCAATCGCAGAGCGCAGCTTTCGCAACGGGGATGCTGCTGCCCATCCGCAGTCTATGCATTAGAACTACACTATTTTGGATGGATATACCGCCATATGTCGGTTCTGGTACCTTGGTAGCCTTCTATGACAACTGGTACAGGCGGCGAATATAATATTTAACAGGTCCTTATTTAAGATAATGTATTCACGACATGTATTATTTAATTTGTATTAGTTTATTTTTATTATTATAATTTTATGAAACAAGTTAAGTAAATAATGTTCCCATGCCCGGCTGTGCAGCAATTACGCGAGCAAGCAAGCAACCCGACACGCCAGGGGTGGCGGCCGCTTGTTCGGCTAATTAGGACCCGTAAATGTAGGTACTCCGCGATAACTCTCCGGTGACACGCACGCCGTAATGACAAATCAAAATATACACATACATTTTTATTTAGGAGGCATACAAACACATCTGAGAAGCCAAAATAATGTAGGTGTTAAAAAAGGGCCAGATCAGAAGTACTACTAATAAACGAGCGTGTATGAAAGGACAAATGCGAGTAAGGGACGTGAGAGAGGTATACCAAGTTCGTTACAAGTGGAGATTCAGTCTCTGTCTACCCCGATAGGACACAGGCGTGATGTGTGTGTGTTTCCAATTACCGGTTGATTGTTGTAAAACACTAGAGTAAACTTTAACGTCAGGGATACTATATAAGTTGATTGGCATCACATTACACACCCGGTGAAGTATTTCTTTTTACATTAATTGAAATTCTTAATTGGCACTAAATAATGATAATAATAATAGGTAATAATTTACATGACAACACATTTACCTGACTCCGAGACAAGTCGTTTAAAGAACTTGTGTTACGGACATCAAACAACAGAAGAATCACATGTATACTACTTAAATACATATATTTAACACCCAGATACATAACAAATGCAAATACTATTATATAAATATTTGTCCTGCGTGAGGATCGAATCCACAACCTTTAGCGCATGAGATAGGATCACTACCTTCAGCGCTTTCAAAGCTTTCTTTCTCTACATCCATTAATCTCTTTATACACGAGCGCTGGTTGGGAGTACACTAGACATTTTTAAGTATGTCCATGATTTAGTCGTACTTGGCCTACAATTTACCTAGAATCAGGAATGTGATTTATTCATTTTGTTTTTCGCAACTCTATGTTTACCTGTCCTCTGTATGGGAATTATAGAGACAATAGAAAAAATAGAATCGTGAAAAAGTCCTTTCCTGTTCCTGTCCTTTTCAATTTGATTTACAACATCTTTTTCACGCATTGTTTGTATCTTGTCACTCCAATTCTAACTATGTTACTCAATTACACTTTTCGAATATACAATTTTGACTGCATTAAGCTTACATGTTTTTTTCTGCCATATCCATTCTCACTACAATACAAAGGAAAGAGACCTAGAAATGTAACATGTGATTAATTCTTGCAATATCATATATTTGTTATTATAAGTGTTCTGATTTTTGACAAGAAATCATTGAGGGCCTGGAACTGCGTTTTACTAGGTTGAAAACTGTGATGAGCCATCGAGTAATTATAGCGCGGGGGACTACATCGTTGTATAAGCCAACAGCAACGATAAATCACTTTCGATAATTATTGAACAAGAGCGCGGCGTCGACGCGCAAATTACAGGCCGCTGCAGCCGCGCTGCCGCCCCAGCTCGTTCGGCACACACAGCTTTATTAGTTTTACACGCGAACAAGGAACTTGACGCGCACCTCGTGCACCTTGCCTTGATTAGGACCCAGACACATGCAACGTCTGTGTTCGCCCGACACCAACAAGTACTCGCATGATCTTGCCGTATTTGCATACATTGTAGCTCTCGTGATCGAAGATTTAAATAAATGCATGTATACAAAGCAACGTACGGTATCAAATACCAGCATTTATTTGTAACTTTGTATCTTCGATTTTTAAAATAAATAATTATTACATAGAACTTGAATCTTGCAGGTAATTTTATGTTTAATTGAACTGCTTTAGATAACATTAAATACCTAAAAAATTCACGCCAAGGGCCGTGAATTTTTTAGGTATTTAATGTACGTTAAAAACGTAAACTTGCATCGTGACCTCGGGTGATCGCCGTCAATTCTGCTCAGATCTAGTAGCTAAGACCTCGCCCTCTCGTCCGTTGGCGCGATTTTTATGAAGACATTCAGTTTTAGTGTATTCAAGGAATGAATTAGATTAAACAGCGCACGGAACTTTCGAGTAGGTACCTACATTAAATTAGCTAAAACATTCTAAGATCAAAGGGAACAGACTAGCCCTTCTTCGAGGCGCATCGGCCAAATATTTGGCGGAAGATTCAATTACGGCGCGTACATAATACATAAGGTGGCGCGCGCAAACACCAGCCACTTCGGACGATTGTTTGCCGCCCGTCTGCAGCGGCCGCGCGCACCGCCCGACCCGGCCCGCCCGACCCGGCCCGCACGACCCGGCCCACACGACCCAGCCCGCCCGAGCCGGCTCGCCCGATCCGGCCCGGCCGTCTTGTGTCGCTCCGATATATTTTCAGTTCATTATACATTTCACGAGCAAATATTTGGTTTGTTTCAATTACAGCGAACTTGGGACGCAGTGAAGATAAAACGTTACAATGTTAACACAACAACTCACTAATAAAAATATTTTTCTTTTTATCTACACATAAATGTTACTTTTGCTTGTTTTTTTATTATTATATTAAAATATTTTTTTACTAAGTATAAAGTGTCTTTTGAGCTGTTTCTTTGATAAATGTCAATTTAAACACGAAAGTTGTTCTATTACCCTAATCAATATACCGTATTACAGTCACAAAACAAAATATTTGTAAAAGTGGAGGAGGTTCAACGACGTGCTAGAATGAGCACCCGCTTATGAGGAGTTTACATGGTGTTTACTACGTGAGGACATAATCACGCCATTCGAGTAATGCAGCGCCGTGACACGCGGCGCGCGTCACGCGTCACGCGTCACTCCACCCCGGCACATCGGTAACGTGACACGTGGGCTCGGTGTAACGGGCCCGTACGGGTCCATTAACTTTATTGCGGCTCACGCTTCACACTGCTTCGTTATCACCCAGATTATCTGTCAAAGGGCCCTGCCACATTAATTTGAAGTAATCATGGCTTTAGAGCAAACCCGGCCCGCCACTCTGCCGGTGGCCGTTGACAGGTATTTGTAGCAGGAAATTTTCGAGATCATTTTCTATGACAAAATTGAAAAATAATAATCGTTAGTCATCTCCCGTCCGTGTCAAAAAGACTATCGAGTTAAAAAATATTTATCATTATGTTACATTGACAGTTACAGAAAAAGCTTCAAGTAAGACTTACTTTGAAATCAAGAAATGCGCACGCGGTAAACAATCGTGTTGTCGTATAATAATGGGGGGCAAAACATGCGGGAGCAGAACGGTCGGCCATTTATCACCTCTAACTGGAGTTATTAAGTTACGAATTAAGTTGTCGTCGGCCATGTTGGCTTAGGCAGTCCGGCGTCCGCCCTAACGGCGGGCCTGCGATCCTTAATGCCGATTATATACAGACCCTATCGGTTAGTCAGTGAAATCGGTGGCGATCAGAATTTAGATAAACCGATAACGATCGATACCGGCGTTCACGAAATGTTGTGCAAATATTTTAAAACGATCAATCTTTCTAATCGGTGGTTTCTGTACTTCCACATTTTCATTGCTTGATTTACATTCCATACGGTAAACAACTATAAACACCCATTGAATATTAATTCGGGAGGATTACAAAATTATAAATCTTTTGCAAATTTGTAGAAAATTTACTCAATATATAATTAAATTATCATCACTACAGCCATTGGTAGTCCACTGAGACATAGGCCTCCCCAAAAAAGGGGGAAATTTGGCCATCGTTTCACCCATCATTTTCGCAATCGCAGAGCACAGCTATCGTCACGAGGATACTGCTGCCCATCCCCACCCTATGTATTTGAGCGACACAGTCTCGGATGGATATGCCGCCATGTGTCGGTTTAGGTACCTTAGTCGCCTCTTACGACACCTGGTACAAGGGAAGGTACTATTCTACTCTGCCAGTACCTCACAATTAAATTATATAATGAGTAAATGTATATTATGTTGATGAAGACTGCAAACAAATGCAGATGGAGCCCGGATATTAGGTTACTGTTTGCAGCGATCCGGCTTCTTCCGGCCGATGTTTATTTTGTCTCCCTTCGGTTTGATTACCACAGATCTTACGATAATTTGCTAATTTCAAAATATACTCACCCGTTTTGATGGAGACAATCACTCTATTAAACGATTTTCTACCTGAACTGGATTATACTTTAAATACAGATAGTATAAATTGTGAACTATATGAAGACCTTCGTTATAGTTTGAAAGAGTAAAGCAAACAAACATAATACTCCAGTAATGATAAGGTTCGCCCCGAAGGGGGGGGGGGGGACGACAGCCAGACGTCTTCATACAAGAAATTACAAGAACGGGACAGGCGGCAATTAATACTCGGACAATACACGGCCCAGAGTAAACACGAACCAGTCTTCGCAGTGCGGTAATAAGCGGACGAGTCAGAGAAACGGCGTAATGATAGGGTGGTGACGGCGCGGGGGCGCGACCTGGTGCAGATGTCTGCATAGCAGATAATATCTACGGGGCCACATGGCAATCTATAATTAATAAAACTCGCTTTGAATGGGTTGCCGGTTACGGCAGCAACAGTTACGGGTGCCTGTCGTCCACATCTCTGGACATGACTAAAAAAAAAGCTTGTCAATAATATACAAGACGTGATCGAAGTCAAGAAAGCCGTAGATTAAATACATAGCAGAAAAGGTTATTGAAGGGCAGGAACCGGGAGATGATGGTCAATCCATCGAAGCGTCGCTCAAATGCAATACAATGAGAAAGGGCAGCGGCATCTCCGTCGCTAAACTAAGCTCTATGATTATCACTTTAAGCCTGGCAATTTTGGGCAGCGGTGAACGTCGTGCCGTTGTTCGATGTTTAGGATTAGGGATTGTCGGGCCCGATAGTAGTGAATCTATCTCGCGTGCCAAAAGGTTTGATCCCCACCCAGAGCAAATATTTAGATGATAAATATTTTTATTCGTAAACAACTCATTTCGGAGTCAGGTCAACGTATGAGATTTCGTGTAAATGTATTTATTTATTGGTTTTTTGCAGCCGTGAGGTACCGGCAGAGTAGAATAGTACCTCCCTCTGTACTGGATGTCGTAAGAGGCGAGGTACCAGAACCGACAGATGGCGGTATATCCATCCGAGACCGTGTAGCTCTAATGCATAAGGTGGAGATGGGCAGCAGTATTCCGTCGCGAAAGTTATACTCTATGATAGCCAATATGCTTGCCCAGCATTGAAATTAAAGGAAAAATTACCCGTTTCTTAGGGAGGCCTTATCCATCTGAGGGCTTCCAACGGCTGTAATGATGATGATGATGATTTATTGTTTAGGTACTACATAGGTGGTATTGGTGGAACCTTTATCACTTGCAGCTCTTAGCTTTTTCTTGCAAGTTCCTTTATAGTGGGTTGCATATTGAAGTAAATTAGGTTTAAGTCTCGTTTAGTGCCGGCAGACCAGTTAAAGGTGGGCCTAATTAAATTATCTATGTGTTAGATTACTTTAATGATTTCAAAGATCTCACACGATCTTATGCATAAAATCATACTAATTTAACAATATTAAGCTTGAGTGTTTGAGTTTACCATTACGACTGTTATACCGAGTGATGTGCCACCTAGCTCTTCTACTCTGTGTCGCCCGCGGTAATAGCAGCTTTCATACGATGTAAATGAAAATAAATAAGTGGGAGGTTCCACCGTACACTTCCGGGATCGATTCAATAACTAGCCGTCGATGTACTCCAAAACCATCGGGTTGTCGCGGCACCGCATACTAACGTCGATTCATAATTATTTGTGACGAAGACGTATCATTTGTTAACATGATTGTTAGACCTGGTAGGACATTCTTAAGCTTTTGAAACAGATATTTTATTTTATGATTTTAGTTTGAAACTGGTTAACTTTCTACTTAGAGTTACCGATATTTAGTATCTGACGCAAAAAAAGTTTATTATTATCATTACTTATATAATCTGTAAAGTTGTCCCTACGAATATTATAAATGCAAAAGTATCTCTGTCTGTTACGCTTTTCCGCTTAAACCTCTTAACCGATTTTTATGAAATTTGGCACAGATAATCTTTAGACCTTGATAAAAGATATAGGCTATTATTTAATTCGAAATAAGGGTTGTAAGGTGTTGAAAAGGGGGATGAAAAGTTGTATGGAAGCATCGCTATTCTTAGAGTTAGAAACCTGAAGCTTAATTTTCAGGCCATTGATTCTATATAAATAAACATGACATTTAAAATTTATATAAGTTAAAGTAAAAAGGTATGGTTCCCAAAACAAAACTATTACACGCGGACGAAGTCGCGGGCACAGCTAGTATGTTTGGAAAATAGGGAAATAGTTCTTCAGGAAAATTATAGTTTCGGGAAATGATTTCGATACCATTAGAAATATGTGTTATCACAAAAACTTTTTAAACAACTTTGATGTTATATGTTAGTATTTTTGGTATTTATGATTTAACTAAGTAATTAAATAAACACAATCGACCTGAGCAGAACCACAGAGACAAAGCGTATTCAGTGACAGAACCAGGTTACTCTGTGGAGTGTATATTATTTGTAAACGTAATAATATGACAAGTGCACAATATCTATAATAGAGGGCGTTCATTGTTGCAATTGATTATTTCAACATCCTCTTCTCAATTGCAAACTCATAGCCATGGAACAGTCATCAGTCTTCTTTAGAGAAATTGGTTTTGTAAGTATGTCGGCAACCATATCTCGAGTCCCAACATGGCAGAGTTGAATTTCCTTATCAGCTACTTTTTCTCGAAAAAAATTATGTCTTAAATCAATATGTTTGCTGCGAGCCCAGTAAGATTCTGTACCTGCAAATTTGATTGCGCTTTGATTATCACAATAAATTATGGTCGGCACATCTGTTAGCTTCTAATTTAGTTCCGCCTCTAAGTGTCTAAGCCACATAGCCTCTTGTGTGGCCGTAGCTAGTGCCATATATTCAGCTTCCATGGTTGATAAGGTGTGATGTGTTCTGTTGTTTAGAACACCATGAGACTGAAGCACCCTGAAATAAAAAAATATAGCCAGAGAATGATCTCCGGCTGTTAGTGTCAGAAGCCCAATCTGAATCACAGTAGCCAAACACTCTTCTTTCATTTATATCTTTTAGTTTATAATCCTTAATTCCTTTTATGTAGCGTAGCACTCTTTTTACTGCTAACCAGTGTTGTATTTCTGGTTTGTTGTTGAAACTACTTAATTTGTTTACAACAAAACAGATATCTGGTCTTGTACCTTGTGATAGGTAAAACAAACTCCCAATATCTTCTTGATAAGGTACTTTACTTATAATATTATTTTGATCTCCAGTGCTGATCAATTTGGAGCTAAGATCACAGGGCGAATGGACTGGATTACAATCTGTCATATTGAATCTCTGTAGTATTTTTTCTATATAAGCAGTCTGATCAATATAAATTGGGTCTCTGGCCGCGTTTTGACTTATCCTCCAGCCAATAAAATAATTGACAGGTCTAAGCGACTTCATTTCAAATGTACTTTTAAGTCGTAGCTTGATTTCTTTACTTTTCTCTTCATTATTATAAAAAATTAATAAATCATCAACATATATCAATATAAAGATGATGCTTCCATTATCATTTCTGTAGTAAATACATGGATCAACAGATGTACTTTTCAATCTCAACTGTTTGAGAATAGAAGTAAGTTTTAAGTTCCATTGGCGACTCGCCTGTTTTAAGCCATAAATAGACTTATTTAATCTACAGACTTCTTGTCCGTGTTCATAGCCAGGTGGTTAATTCATATATATTTCAGCATCTGTAACTGCATCCATTTGATCTATATATAAGTTTTCTTTTACAGCTAATGCAAACAAATATCTTATTGAAGTATATCGTACTACCGGAGCGAAAATTTAATTATACTCAGTTCCTTTCCTCTGTCCGAATCCTTTTATGACTAATCTTGCTTTGTATCGTACAAATTCACCATTTGCATCTATTTTCATTTTATAAACCTATTTGCATGGGATTATTCTTTTGTCTTCAGATAGATTTACAAATGTTCATGTATTATTCTGAAGGAGTGATTCATACTCGCTATCCATAGCTTCTTTCCACTCTTTTGCTTTTGGGCTAGAAAAAGCATCTTCCACAAAATATTATGTCAAAGTCAATGCCAAAATATCCTAATAACCAATTTCAGAAGAAAGAGCAACCCAATGTGCCAAAATGCTTTGTATGTAACAAGTATGGTCACATGAGTAAGGATTGCTACTTTAAAGGCAAAAAAGGGCGCTGCTGCTATTTTTTGCTTTTCCAGTTGGTGCTGCATTGGATGGAAGTACCTGGTATGTTGATTCCGGAGCATCACTGCATATGTGCAATAACAAGAATTGGATGTATGATGTATCCCCATCAACTATCAACAAGATTAAGGTCGCAGACAATAAAACAGTAGTAGTAAAAGGCAGTGGCAAGATGGATTTTCAGATTGGGGACTCAGACGGCATAATACGGACTATACAGGTCAGAGATGTTCTATATGTACCCACACTAACAGTTAATATACTTTCTGTAAGTCAAATAGTACATAATGACTGTGAAGTGAAATTTGAGAGAGATGGTTGTCAGATATATCAAAATAATAAGTTAAGAAATAATATATACTCTGTAACCTGGTTCTGTCACTGAATACACTTTGTCTCTGTGATTTTGCTCAGTTCAATTTTATTTAATTACCTAGTTAAATCAGAAATACTAAAAATACTAACATTAACATCAAACTTTGAAAGAAATTTTTAAAACTATAACAATTAATAAATATAAATTTTGATACAAGCCCGATCCAATAACTCATATATCCGACCAGTCTATCGTTTGGTATTTTAAGCTGCTGTACGACGCAAAAAACAAAAAAGGATAAATAAAATAAAAAAACACGCTAAAACAAAATTGATTGATCATTCAAACTGGCCCGAAACAAATAGGCCGGGATGAAATATATAGGAATAGACGTGTTAACGGGGCGATCGGAGGAGGGCGGGTGCGGCCACGGGTGCGAGTGCTGGTGCGGGTCGCGGGCGCGGGTGCGGGCGCGGGTGCGGGCGCGGGCGCGGGCGCGGGCGCGGGCGCGGGCGCGGGTGCCCGGTGTGATGGACTGAGGGAAATTTTGGCGGAAAACAAAACACCGACAGGAATATTCTGGATTGATCCCGCTTATATTTTTAAATTGACTAAAATTATGGCAAACATACGGCTATGGACGTTTCAAAACCAGAGGTATGCAAATGCGTTCTGAACTCTTAAAAACCTATTGAAGTATTCTGTAGTGAGGGAAACCTCTGCAAGGCCCTCACTCCATGTTTGAAACGCTCCCGGGAGAGTGTCTTTCGGATGAATCCCTCACCATGCAATTATAAATCAAAGTTCAAACTAACAGGGAATTTAAGTGTACTGTATTAGCTTGTTATACTCGTATGTCGTACAAAACAGGGAACACAAATCCCGAAACAATTAAGGGAGAAGAACAAAAAAGACGCTCAATATCGTGAGATACACTAACACCCATTTATTACTGATGAGCGTGAGACAGGGACGCGGGTATGTCGTTAATAGAGGAGGGAAAGGGAGGAAATAATAGATATATTAAAAGGAGGGTTTAGGAGGCCGGCTTTGGAGATAGCGCGTAATGAAGTTACCAGATACAGTTAGTTATTAACATTAACTGCTCTTCTTACAAGTGTTATGGAACAGCTCCATGAATTTGCCGCCCGTTTCATAAAAGCTTTGGGAAATTGCTGTTTAGAAAATTGGGGTAAAAGGTCACATAGAAGCCAGACTAGAGGCGTAAAGTCTGTTCCGTCGGGTTCCAATTACAGGAGAGAATAATTTTGCGATTCTAGTTCTCCGTCGGAGTTGCTCGGAGTGAGGTTTGCTAAACAAAATCTTGCCAGCAACATATCAATGCATACACGAAATATCTTTGCTTCACCGTCGCACGAAACGAACCTTAATAATAAAGACTTATTCATGCTATATTTCAAAAGCCGTCTAAGCTGCATTCTTTTCAAATGATATAATATAGATAATAATATAGATTTGTTGGCAAATTTGGTACTGCTTTCTTGTCATGGGTTCGATCCTCACACAGAACAAATATTTATATGTAATGACTAATTTTATTTTTTCTCTGTCTCGGTGATTTGTTTATTTTATTATATTAGAGCAGCTCGACAAACCAGCACACAGTCCGCTTGATAGCAAGCATAATCGCAGCCTGTAGACGCTTGTATTATTACAAAGATACTAGCGCGTTACCTACTACACTAACATTACACACAAATAAAAAACAGAAATACATCAATGGGAACAATGCTGTTTGTCGGTCATAATAGGACCGATGTAATTTCTCAGTTACACGAATGCGATGTCCATTACACGAACGCTTTGAGCGACTTATCTCGGAGTCAAGTCAACGTATGATAGGACGTGAGAATTTATTGTCTTCTTATAGACGACGTAATTTTTCTTATAAATATATAATATTCAGTACGTGCATATACAGTCGATGCTCTCTGCTCATAGAGTCACATAGAAGTGAACAGACCTTTTGGTCATCTATCTATTTCTACAAACCCCTTTAATAACCCTCTTCTTTTGCGTGCTGAAGATGGCGCGAATTAATCCCTCAAAATCAAGGACAGTAGTGGGGTCAAGCGGCGGCGGGAGCGCGCACCGAACATCCAACCGTCCGGACGTCGATACAAATCCCGTTAAGTTCGCTCAATGACATGACTGCGGCTCCACCGCCGGCGAAACTCGAGCTCAGCCGTTCATACAACGTTCACAGTAGCTTTATTCTCGTAAAGTTAATCATCCCCTTCCATAATCGTATTTTCTGAGAATTTCTCATGTAATCGCGTTGGTTACTGAAATTAAATTTACGTATTTATTATTGTTATACGGATTAATTACAAGATTTATAGAACGTGGCGTTCATATCATTTTAGTATTTATTACGTCATTATACATTGAATGGTTATTGTAGTGGTTAACTGAAGTGATCATAATTTTGGCCACCATACTGCTGCGCTTGCATTACTGGTGTGTTTAGGTGTAAAATATGAGAGATGCGCGGTAACCTCAATAATTAATCGGATATCCTTACAGTTGTTCGCCAGCCAGGTGAAAGTGAATAATGGTGTATGCTATGGTGGAATGGTGTATGGAATGTTATCTCCATGTTATGGAGTTCACTCAGAGACTAGTACCGCGTGAACCGACATCCACTTGTTCAGTACAGTTCTACAAATGGCTCGCATCATCAACGGATTATAAAAAACTAGCAGTGCCCGCGACTTCGTCCGCGTGGAATACTGACTTTGGAGGTATAGTCCTTTACGATAAGTGGACTATCCAACACTGAAAGATTTTTTCAAATCGGACCAGCGGTTCTTATGATTAGCACGTTTGAACAAACAAACAAACTCTTCACCTTTATAAAATTAATATAGATATGCGGTGCGAATGTCGCTCGCCGCTTCCACAGGCCCCGCCGCAGTGAGAGCAGCGGGCTGCGGGAGGGCGGTCGTGCGATCGGCTTACAGCTGTTAATGGAGCGAGTTACTAACGCACGCCGACAAGCCGCCTCGCCGACTATCGAAGCTAGAATGCAGCGCCACGCGACTCTATGGTTACTGCTTACTTGCTTGCAGTGCCGGTGCATTGTCTAGAAAATGGTGCCACGCTTTGTGCACTAGGGAGGAGATTTGTGTTGTTAATGCGTAGATTTATTAAATGCTCTCTGTCTTAAGTTGTATAAAATCTAGAATGAATTAAGAATTCAGTTGTGACTTGTTAGGATTCCTATGCGAGTTATGTAAACGAATACATTTACATGAGGTAGACCTTAAACAAAGGGCGCCTGCATTGGTGCCAACTCTCATCTATTTCTACCGCCAAATAGCAGTGTCTGCATTGCTGTGTTCCAAGTTGAAAATTGAGAAAGGCAGTGAAATTACCGGGTAAATGTTACATAGTATCTTTAGTTCACAGGGTTGGCGACCCGCTAATGCTATCTTTGTGATGTGACGAGTGTCAATAGGCTGCGGTCCAGTTCGGTCGCCAATCCTATTGTGATATTTGTTTCATAACCGTGTGGTGTGTTGGGTCACGTGAGGAGGTTGATCAATCTTTATACCAATATATTAATAATGTGTGTGCAGGTGTAACACGTGTTCCCGTCGCGCGTGATACATCGCGCGCTGGCCGCGGCCGTGACGGAGTGCGCCGCTCGGCCCACCTTGTACTACGGCCGTGTAACTCTGTATTACCATTATAGTATTAACTGTCTTCGTTACTACAAAGTATAAAACAAAATCTATTTCCGTTGTTTGTCCTTATGTATGCTTAGATCTTTGAAACTACGCGACGGATTTCGGTGCGGACACTGATTCAAAAAGGTATAAAACGTATACAAGCATGGAGTAGTAGTGAAGGACTGATGACTTTAAATGATTCTAATGTGATATGATAAAACAATTCTCCTTTCCAATTACCCTGGCTGAACCCGACGACATAGATCAAAATAATGTATTACAATATTGTTCACCTTCAAAAAGTCTACAAAAATGTCTGCAATGGTATACGTCTTAGAGATAACCAACAACAAACATTTTTACCCTCATTGTACTGGTGCAAAGCCGGGGCGGGTCGCTAGTAACGAAAATAAAAGGTTGATAAATGTAAAATTGGAATGTAAAATTTTTACCTGTGGATAAGTTGAACTCTAGGGCATTTCGATCCACGATTTCTTACATAACGTATAAAATAGGAAACTGTAAGTAAGTATAATACATTAAGATCTAAAGTTTGTTTTCAGAATTTCCACGTTTGATTTCAATATCTAATATAATTCAAGAAAAACATTTCTGTGTGCATCTTTTTAATCTGGTAGCTATTATCGGCTTCTCTTAAGCAAAGCCTTTAATAATAACAAAATATATTTGTGATAACATTTCGGGCAAATTACAACTAAGTTACATTACAACCAGCTAAGTGTACGGAGTTATCGGCGGCCGCATTATTTGTAGGCACGTTCAATAAAACTAAGGTTGGAGTGAAGTGCGAAGGCGCGCTAAAGGTCAGCCCGTGACCTCCGCCGGGGTCGGGGTCAGCGCTGAAAGTTAAAAGCCTTGCTTTACAAAGCCTGAAATTCAGGTGCGCCGATCGCTTCTACACGTTTCCCGCTATTTTATTGCTACAGGAATAGTTCCAGATACTCGGTTCGTTTAACCTGTTTGTTGTAGTTCAGGGCATATATTTTTCATTAAATGGTGTATGGTAACTTTGCATATACAAATTAAGTGTCATAGTATTTGTCCGGGATAATCTTATTATAAAGCACCGAACCAATAATATTGTTTTTGCTTACTGTACAGTTTGATTTCACTAAACAGATCGGATAATTTATATATTTTTACGAGGTAGACCTCATACAAGTGTTGTCAATTTAATGGTACCCTAACTCTCACCTATTTTTACAGCCAAATAGCAGTGTATACATTGCTGTGTTTGCTGGCATGCCGGATTAAAGGGAGAGAGAGTCAATGAACTTGCTCGGTAATGTGACAATAATATCTTTAAGTCAAAAGATGGCAAAGCGCTAGTGATATCATTGTGTATCTTTACTATCACGGACTGTATGCTTCGTATGTCGGACTGGTAAAGAAAATCCACGATAAACATAGTTGAGACATGCCAACGTCTGTCGAGTCAATAATTATTTTTTATTATCATATCAGGTCTAAAACGTCAAAAATGTCGAAGTCACGCGCCCGATTATTAAAAAAATAAAATGAATAGAATAAAATATATTTGTTGTCACGAACCTGTGCATTTTGCAGATGACTTCGCGAAGTTACTAACAATTACACCTAAATCAGTTTTGTCACATAAACAAAACATATTACTATAATCACAAAACACTGTTTAATGTTTGACTTGATGTTAAAATATTGGTTGAATATATTAATGCTTTTATAAAAATACTCTTATAGTATTTGTAATTATAAATTGATGATCTTGGTGATTCGGGAGTGGAGGTATGGGGTATGTGAACATAAAGGAACTGTAACTCATATGAACCATGGAATGTCTATTATAGGACTCCTAAACGGTACGGCACCGCATATAAAATTCCACATGTAGGTATTAATGCAAATATCTTAAAAAATTTGCGTTAACACGTAAGTACATATAAATTTGGATCTATTATGTCGAAACTTATTCAATTGAATTGGTTCTAGAGCCAGTCCATTTACATACATTTATAAATACCATTATTTAAATAAGTAGTTCGAACAAATATATCTTTATGTAACAGCCGGCATTCTGTAGTAATAAATAAATATGAACATATATGCAGGAAGACAATTGTATATGTTACGAAAGCGGAAAATTTACGTCCACGAGTCGTCAAAACTGACAAGTTCACTCATTTATCTCAGTTGGTATCGGAAAGATTGTCTGTACTAGACTAAGGTGATTCGCGGAAAGGTTACTTTTGCGTGGTACTCGTGTATGTAACTAATAAATATACAATTCAGGTATTTTATGCCCGTAATATTCCGGCAAACGGCGAGCCGAGGGACAGCCATATAAAACGTCGCCGTCCATGTCAAGGAAATGTGATTTCGCTGTGTTCCGTGTATTCAGCAAGTAGCGCGGCGCGCGGCCTGTCCCATACCATTAGGCCACCTAGGCAGCGCACCAAGTCAGCGCGGAGGCGTCCATCAATCACCGGCTGCGAATAGCGCCGCTCGACACTGTTCCTTGTCGCATTGTCCCCGACAATAAGGGTCCAGTGGGTCGGATTACCCGACTTAGACCCGAGTGGTCCGCAATATGTTTAGTTTCACCTAAACCCGCCCCTCCCTCCTGAGGAGAGAAAGCGGGCTTCACCCCCGTATCGCCCCCGCACGCAAATTGTCTGCGTCTCAAGCCCGTAATTGAATTTATAATGGGTTAGTTTAAGAGGTATTTAGTGTTTTGCCGAGATGCCGGCGTGGCTTCTCCATAATTTGGTCGGATTATTGGATAGTCCTCTGTAACTATTCGGCGGTGCTTCGGGTTGACAGAGTGGATTAATGTCCTCGAGTCAATGGGAACACGCAGTGCGCCAACTTACTGATTCACAAGAAGATAATTACGTAATACTACGCGAGTGAAAGTTAAACACGCAGTGTTTAACTCCATATATTACTACATTTGTTACTGAAACTATTAATGTTTAACGTCAAATTAAGGTTAATTGTTTCATTCGGAGTAAGACAGGCCGTTAAAGAAACCCAATCTGGGAAATCAACATAAAACAAGTTATAAATTAAAACAGCAAACGACGTTTTAATTATGGATGAGAGTTGAGAATAATCGGAAATGGCGAGACGTCGCGCGCGCGCTCTTTATAGCTGTCAGCCGGCTTCCAACATCTGTTAGCGAGTGCATATTTCATAACTGAATGTTCTAGATCAAGGCGGTTCTAGGCAATTGATGAGTCCGGTTAACAAAGAGTTACTATACAACTAAGCTAGTGTTAGGCCGGCGGCTCAACTCGCGCTAACTCGGTTGCAGTTGCGTCCGCAGTCGTAGCACTATTCATTTTGTTGCCAACTCTATTTAAAACTTTTTTAGACAGATTTGCAGTTGCAAGTTACAGTTATTAGATTGATGTTTTGTAATAGTTTGTTCTCTTGTACTGCATGATTGTTTTTATGAAGTCAACTAGTTGCAGAAGTAGAATGCATAAGGTCTAGG
Source organism: Heortia vitessoides (assembly GCA_020976665.1). NCBI lineage: Eukaryota > Metazoa > Arthropoda > Insecta > Lepidoptera > Crambidae > Heortia > Heortia vitessoides. Next base: position 18,433,511 of record JACJUM010001610.1, on the reverse strand, counting down.
GAAGAATATATGCTTATGATACTGTTGTTCCTGGCTCACATGAGTTCCCAAGGGGGACTATATGTAGTGACGGTGACGGGGGCGAAGCTGATTGTGTTTACGTGTTTATGTGCTATATGTGTTTGGATGGCGGCCTGGTGATTTATATTATTAAATTATCCATACTAAAACTAAACGGCAGGATAGATTTGAATGGATTTTTTGACGCATTAAGCGGAGGCTTAGATGATTTAGATTCACAAATCAGCCTGGCAGAGTGCGCTGTTGTCGGCTGTCGACCACTAAGCCATTATGCTGCATTTTGGTATAAAAATACACTAGTTGGTGCTTAGCGAAATAAAATTATTATGTATTAAAAAAATATAAAAGAACAGATAAATTACGCAATTGAGTTATATATTTGACCTAATATCTCAAGCGAACCGAGTTCCTCCGGTAGCTTTTATGGTGTATTTTATGGCATGAACCAAGCTCGGAAATTAAAGTTAAACAATTTTTACTTTTAAATTAGAATTTATGAAATATGCAAACTGTGTAATAGGCAAATGCTAATAATAATATTTCGTTCATTATTAATTTTGATTTGATAAGACATCGTTTATCTCATGAGGTGAGCCCACCGTTCGCCGGCTGCGAGTCAATAGCGCAAATAATTCGCCGATAACGTCAGCACCCACACACTCGATGTATTCATAACGCTGAACGATAAAGCAACGGGAGCTGCCCACCCCGCCCGCATTCCTGCTTCAATATTACTCATATAATTTACGCAAATTTTGTAGCAGGTTCATTACTTTTTATATTAACAACCGGCAAAGAATAATTAAGTCTACGTTCTACGTTGTTTTAAAGTATATATTTGAATGATATTGGCTTCAACACGTTAATTTGGCCCATACACGTTAGCATCCACAGATAACAATTATATCGCAGTTGGCAAGTTGGTGCGGTGGCTGCGGGATAATTCCGTAACAGCATCACTAAGTCGGCGCGCTGAGATATGCGCAGCGCGGCAGGGTCGCGCCGCCATTAGCTTGTTGCCGATGGTGTAGTTTGTATTAGTACAACTGGATTACTTCCTTGCTCCGATGACAATATCGGCTAGCTTCACTCTGCTCTACTCGGATTCGACTCGGCTACGCTTACATAGACGCACCGATGTAGCCAATAAACAACGTATTTTTGTTAGTAATAATTTCCAACATTTACCCATTTATTACACAAGCTAAAATTAGTTATTAATGGCTTTAAAAGGCGTATAGTTTTGCTTTGAAAGGCATATAGCTAAAATGCAGCAAAAAGAAGATAAAAAGTAGTTTTATTATACTCTTGGTTGATATTTCTGACATAAAACGCTGAAGATTTATTGTTTTTTTTGTTTGACCACAATATTACTCAGGTCTGCCAGTCAGATGTCGTTTTGTCTTGGCATTTAATAGATCAGTGAGTCAAAAACTTTGGTGGATTTTACCCAAGGAATCAGCTAGAATTTTAATAACACAAGATTCTAAATAAGAATACCAAGCCTTTTTTGCAACTTGTCAACACCCCAGTAGGTAGGGCAGCACTAAGCGCACTGGAGCCGCATTTGTTTCAATTAGTTTATAGCGGAGATGCGCCGATAAACATGTCGCGCGCCGACGCGACACGCAATCCCGGTAATGGCCGCCAAGCAGACGGAATAATGAAATTACCCGGAGCGTGATACATGCGCGGGCAGGTGGGCCCCGGGCGGACCACGCACGCGGGGGCCTGCGCGCCCCTAGTCCGCTGCTCGCGTCTCGGGAGGGTTTCGCACGATACCAAGTATGTATGTTACAAATCGGTAAGTATAGGAACTCATTTTCTGTAGGTTAACATTTCAAGAAACATTTTTATTAAATTTTCCGCTTGGTTAAATCGGTACTTTTGGATTTTTTACAAATCTCAAATCTAAATTCTAATCCGAGCATTGCCCTCTCCATAGTTCGTTGGGCTACTATAGATAGGCTTATAATTCCATAAGAATCTAGGCTTCAGCGCCATAAGTCTTCGGGGACTAGTTTAACCGTAGGACAGACCTGGTGATGCAGATGGTAGTGATCCTATCTTGTGCGCCAAGGGTCGTGGGTCCGATGACACCCAGGACAAATATTTATACGATGGTATTTGTGTTTGTTCTGTGTATGGGTGTTCAATATATGTATTCAAGTATAATATTCGTGAATCCTTTGTTTTTTATGTCCGTAACTGTGTGCTTTGAGCGAATTATCACCGGAGTCAGGTCAATCAAGGTGATGGGAAAATCATTCCTCGGCCTAGATTTAACTGAAAATAAAGATTTTTCTAATAGTTAATGGTAATTCAATGTAATGTCATAAAAATAGAAAAGAATACAGAAATGTTATTCTTAAATAATTAGGACAAAGATATAAAAAATGAACTAAAAAGCAATTTCTGAATAAACATTTTTATTTATGGATTTGGAGACATCGATGAGTCGAATTCATAAACACGGAAAGTGGGATTTAAAAATAAACCGCTATATACACAACAATACAGGGAATGACAACTTTAGCAGAGGTACCAACTTCTGACCTTTTCCATAATAAGGTAACGTTTCCAAAAGTACACCAAAACGAGGTCGCGCTAACTCACGAGACAAGCCGGCCCTTTATCTTATTTACTTTTAAAGGTACCCTTTTTAATTATAAAGGTCTAATGAATTTGCGACTATTTTGCGAGGTCCTGTTCTATTTTCGGAGAAACGTTATGTTACGTGGTATTTTCTTTTTTATATATTATTCCAGGTCGACAAACAAGCATACTGTCCGCGTGATAGTAAGCGTCACTGCCGTCTGTACTCGCTCTGCACGCACGTCATATCACGACGAGATCACTAGCGCGTTACCAACCTTGCGACTTGATGGTGTTATGATACATTAGCCAGAAATTTGACAGCCTCTCTCACCCTTCAAACCGGAACACTGCAATGCGAACAACGGTATTTGCCGGTAGAAATAGGTACGAGTATGAGGTACCAATGCAGACGACCTTTGTTTGTAGTGTGAGGTCTACCTCATGTAGACGTGTTGTAAAACACCGTCCCCGGCATCGAGTGTCTGTGTGTACTCACGCAATTACTGCCGGATCGATTTTTATCCGTCAATAGACAGAGATTCTTTTAAAACATATTTAAAATTGAATCAAAACATTTTTAAATTAAAGCGTATTCTGAGATGAAGCAGTATGTCGATACGAACTATAGCTTATGTGTTACGATGCGCCATATTATTATGAAGTTACCTTCAAATCCATTCTGTAGTTTAGGACGGAAGGTGAGAGACAGCTAATTGTTACATATGTAAAATGGCTGAACTTTAAGATTAATATTTTTTTGTAATGGAAAATATCTTCAGGGGCTTTACCTGATGTGAAGCACTAGGATCGGTTATACACAGCCACAGTCGTAAGTAATGCAGTGACGCAGCTGCCTGCTATTTTTGAGACAAATGTGTTCTGCCTTCACTGGAGTGTGTGATAAAATCATTAATTTGAGTACTGAAGCAGACGACCGCATTAAAAATAAATTTCGTTCCACGATACATCTGATGATAAATTGTTGTCGAGTGGAGCGTTAGCATTCTTTATTTGGTCTTTACATCGCCATGTGTTTCTAAATGTACTTTTAAAGGTTTTTCGTTTATTTTTCGTAGCATTGAATATTAATTTACTTCTCCAAAGTTAAATCATTACAGCATAGTTTCTGTTAGTTATCATTTTCTTCAAGATGATCTTGTGTATGCAACTTGCAACAGCTATCATGTACTGACGCATGGCAAGTGCCAAGTGCGCTCGCCGACGTGCAGGCGCTTGAGACATAACACATGTACTGTCGCTCGAGTACCGGACACACCTAGAGCGAAGACTAGAAGCAGATTGTCAGATCCAATTAGTGAAATGTAGATATTTCGTGACATTTGCTCGAAAGTACAGTGGCGTGCAACTGCGCATGTATTCGGAGCCGAGACACGCAGTACCGGCGGCCCAACTTCAGATCAGCAATACTCGAGTTCCGCAGCACAATGGCGTCGCAGTATATCACTGAGCACCCGACATTAGTCATTGAGTATGACATAAATACGAGAATAAATGAAACTGCAGTAATGTGATTATGTTCAGAGGTGTATAATATTGGGCAACACAATGGACACGACAGCTCGAAGCTTGCTCGTGATTTAAGATAGCATTCTGAATTCACGCGCGGCATGAATATTTTCATCATTTAAAGCAATGCGATCAGATATATTCTGTTGAACTGTCTGTCATAATGCTTATCTCGTGTGCTGTTCCTGTCTATTTGACAGTGATCCATCTTTGGTTATCTAGAACTGCAGGCTTGATGTCACCACAGACCTCCTCTTGGGTGGAATTATTATTTAGAAAGGAATTTATCAACCAGCAGTTTTTCTTGCAAGTCCCGTTCTTGTGGCTCGTGTAATACATTAAACTTAGATTTAAGACTCGTCTGGTGCCAGCATTCTAGTTTAAGGTTGGTTTAATTTATACATGCCTGCTGTGAGGTACTGGCAGAGTAGAATAGCACCGCGAAAGCTGCGCTCGATTTTTGCCAACATGCTTGCCCAGCGCGGCAATTATGGGCAAAATTCCCCCTTTCTTGAGGAGACCTATGTCCAGCAGTGGACTTCAAATAGCTGATATGATGATGACGAATTTATGTGTTACATGACTCTTATGATCCCTTGGGGTCATCAGGCTAATGACCCTGATAACCTCAGGGGATCTTATTAAGGATATAATAGAATTTGGTACTTCATATTTCTGAATTAAAATAATTGTTTTATTTATTTTTGTCGATTCGAAAAATATAATACACGCATATTGGGTCTACTTGAATAAAGAATATTTTGATTAGTATTGACTACTTATAAATATATATTTTGAATGAATATGATATACTCTATTAAACCAATCTATAGAACGAAATTTGTTATATCTACCATTACACGCTTAAATTGATTTATTTTACAACGTACAAGTAATAGTAATTTCCCAACTTTATTGACTGCAGGTTTCCACTTTAATGTTATTCCGTAAATTGTGAAGAGCATGAATTCATATTAATTGACTTAGTGGAATTTATTAGTGCCACAAATATTGAGAACGGTTGCCTCGAGGTAACGGCGACCTAAAAATCAATAAACCACAGTTTAAAGACAATAAAAAAATAGTTTTATTATGAGTGTCACACATATTGAATGTATGGAGGAGGATCTTAAAATGATTTTTAAAAAATCTCAGGTCTGTTTTCATATATTATTATTTCACTAATTACTAAGTAGCGATGAGGTAGGTAATATTTAAGCAATGCAATATAAAAGGTTGTTTGACTAGGCACATAAATGGAGTTTAAATTTTTGTGCCGTCTTTTAACTACTCTCTCGCAATGGGTTTAGTATTTGCAACCGGCCTCTTGATTGTGTGATGTAATAAGTACAGTATAATACCGACATAGTAGAATAGAATTATATTTAGAATAGAGGAGATAGACAAATAGAATAGATAGACAGCTGGTGCAGTGAGAGGTCCCACTGCACCAGGTGTCGTAAGAGGCTACTAAGGTACCAGAACCGACATATGGCGGTATATCCATCCGGAACAGTGCAGCTCGAATGCACAGGGCGGGGATTGGCAGCAGAATCTCCGTCGCGAAAGTTGCGCTCAGCGATTGCCAACACGATTATGGGCAATTAACCTTCTTTCTTAGAAAGGCCTATGTCTTGCAATGGACTTTCAAAGGTTGGTATGATGATGATGGTGATGATGATGATGAATCTTTTGAAGTTTCTTCGAAGTACATGATACATTGTATTTCGAAGAATTGATATAATGTATGCCATACTTTGCCTATCGAAAACAGGTCAATTTTTAAAAAAGGTTTGAAAATACTTCCTGGGAAACAAACTCCCAATTTGCCTCAAGATCTTGCTCTGTGAAGACTACACCCGTTACCGAAGCAGCCCCTCAATGCATATCAAGTTCTGCCGAGATCATGTTAAGTGACGAGCATTACCAGCGATGCTCTCTCCCCCTTCCCGCGTCATCTCCCTCCTCATCTCCGAAACCTATCCCGATACTCATTATCATTCACGAATTCCATCTGCAGCCGCAAGACGAATGCACGGAGTGATCTGACTGCCCGGCGACCCGTGCCTAATGTACGTGTTAGATATTCATTAAACTATTATGCTCTGGGACAATCTTATACATTTAACAACAAAATTACAAAGGAGAGATCGTTTGAGGATAAAATGTGTATGGCGAGTGAATGCGGCTCGGGTTACCTTTGTAAACACTTACACAGGTAACCCGAGGTACACTTTCTCTGTACCTCGGGGAAGGAGTGATTATTTTGTTTCCTAAGAGTAAAACATTATTGGATAAATACTGACGTCGATGAATTTTACTCTTCAATATATCTAGTTTTTTCCTAGGTGCTGCTCAAGCATTTTAGGGACAACTTAAGTATATTGTCATTCATGAATACTATAAAGAAACGTTAAAATTAAGGATTTTCGTAGAAATAATCTTGTGCCAACTTCTAATCTTATAGAAGAGACAAATGAAGAGAGGAATCTCAAAAGCAGGATCGAAGCATAAGGAAAACAATAGTAAATACATATTTGGGGCAAGTTAACTATTCTGAGTGTCACAATACAAGTGAAGCATCCAAATTATTGGTCACAGACACTATGAAAGATCTGGGTGTGACATTTGACCCTTTCCCTACATTTAACGAACACATTTCCGCTCTCAATCGTCGTTGTTTTAGTCGTTTAGGATTTGTAACACGGAACTCGCGTCATTTCCAGTATCCAGATATCTCCAAAATTCTCTTTATCAGCCGAAGTTCATTAGGATCTAGTCATGTATTTGGAATTCACTCGCGGCCAATTATAGACAAATGTTAGAAAAAATTCAGAAAGCTTTTCTCCGCTGTTATTGTAATAGGGTATATGGCTATTTATGTACATAACTGAGTTCTTGCTAGAAATGTCGGAGATGAATTCTCTGGTAACCAGGAGAACTCGTGCAGAGCTATCAATCGCTATAGCAATATTGCGTGGAGATGTGGACTCGCCTGAATGTGTAAAGCAATTGTCACGCATCTTTGTGCCTAACAACCGTCTGCGCATTCGATCCGGACGAAGACATCGGTTGTATGCGCCTCTGCCGTTGTACTGTAGCGCGTGTGCAATCACTTTTATGTCGCATGAAGCAGGCACTTAACGCACTCTACATATTTGTTGACATCTTCAAATTCTTACTAATATTATAAATGTGAAAGTAACTCTGTCTTTCTGTCTGTTACGCATTTCCGCTTAAACCTCTCAACCGATTTTGATAAAATTTGGAACAGACAATCTTTAGACCCTGAGAAAGGATCAACAGCCCTTATTTCGATTTTAAATCGAAATAAGGGCTGTAAGGGGTCGAAAAAGGGGATGAAAAGCTGTATGGAAGTAAAGCTATTTTTAGAGCTAAAAACTTGAAACTTATTTTCAAGCCATTGATTCTATATTATTAAACATGACATTCAAAGTTTATATAAGTTAAAGTAAAGAGATATGGTACCCAAAAAAAAAAATATGCCACGCGGACAAAGTCGCGGGCACAGCAAGTCATTAATAATTAGGTTAGATGTAGGAATGTAATTTTTATTACATAATTGCGTTATTGGTGTAATCCGTACTAATAAACCGGGTAATTATGTTTATAATCAATAAATATAAATAAATGGCGCTCTGGCCCGATGGTGCACATGGTAGTGATCTTGTATTGTGCGCCAAAAGTCGTAGGCTCGATCCCCACCCAGGACAAACATTTATTTGATGATATTTATGTTTGCTCTGTGCCTGGGTGTTAAATATATGTATTTCAGTAGACATATTTGTGACCTCTATTGTCTGATGTCCGTAACATAAATACTTTAAGGAAATTGTTACGGGATCGGATCAATGTATGAGATGTTGTGGGAATTTATTTATTATATTATTATAATAATCAAGGTTTAAGTAAATGCATTTAAAAACAGCCCTTATGAATTACTAGCGTCTCAAAGTTAGCTCGTCTTAAATCGTAGATGCGATGAAGCTACGACACGTTTGATGCGCTCCCTTAAATATTAACGGCGTACTTGAGAGTTTAGGGCCTATACAATTAGGGGTTATGTACAAAGGAGATCGGTGCTAAAAACTTGCTATTCCCCGAAGATGTTAGCTTTAACCTGCCTTAAGCGAGGATCACGAGTGGCTGAATAATTGATCTTCCTTAGCGGGATTAATTCGTCGGCCGAGGGTTATGGCGGCAAGTCGACTCGTGCCGCGATTTTACGATGTTTGTGCTGTCGCCGTTTTGTGTTCAAGCCTCTTGTTCAAGCCTCAAGTTCAATTACGCTTGCCCAGCGCGGCAATTATGGGCAAAAAACCTCCAGAAGAGGACTTTCAATGCCTGGTATGATGACGATGATGATTGTATTATAAATCATCATATAATTCCGGCGCGCCGCGGTCACACCCGCGCACTGTCGTTTCCCGGAAAGATGTAAAATAGCTTATATTACTTGCTGATAATCTATATTTCTATTAGATAGTAAAATATTTTTTTATATCCTATTAGCTATTACTAGTAGTGATCCTATTTTATGTGCCAAGGTTCGTGAATTCGATCCCCACCCAGGCCAAATATTTATATGATGATATTTGTGTTTGTTCTGTGTCTAGGTGTTAAATATATTTAAGTATTATATTTGTAATTCCTCTATTGTCTGATATCTGTAACACAAGTCTTATCACAGAGTCAGGTCAATGAGATGTGTAAATTTTCCTTTTCTTTCCTTAACTTACTTTACTTTAAGTTAAAACAGATAAACATTGGTTCAAAACTTTTTGAACTTATTCAATTAAAATCTTTTCTGATGTATGATATTACGTAGAGCAAATAATTATAAGACCCTATCAACTCGAGACCACAACCACCCGCCAGTTGCCTTTCATTAACTAACCACAGTTCAGAATTCTCATCCCATAATCACCTTAAACCAGCACTTCACACAAAGATCTCAGATTCCCTCGCACTGAACAAGTGGCTGTATTACCGGAGAGGCTGGCACGTGCGACTTCGGAGCACCCGCCCGAGCCGGCCGGCGGCCTACATAGGCCGTAATTTATGGGTGTTTATTGCGATCAAAGCTCACGGCGATAAAACAATAACGGCTACCGAGGGTCTCTTCATGGGCCTTTGATTTTGATACTGTTATTGTATCTCCAACGGCCGCCCGCCCCCGCCCCCCGCCCGGCCCGCTCGCCCGCCCGCCCGGTCGCTGCACCCAATTGTTTTTACATTTAATTTTATTTACACTTTTAATGGCTTCCATCATTGAACTGTTTACTGTGTTGTAAGGTCTTTGAAGTGTTCTGAGTTTTACTCGACCATAAGACAATAATGGCAGATTTTTAGTATATTTTATTTTATTTATATATTTTAGCTTGGACACTTGCTTCCAAAACAAATTAATTAACCCGCTAAAAAGTAGTTTACTAAAAAGCTAAGTTTCAATACAGGCCATAATGTCAGACTAGTTTTAGGTAGGCCTAATTTGATTACCTTTAATTAAGGGTACATTTACGATTTCGTATAGCCAACATGATCACTCGTATACTATGGAATAGAAGTCAGTACTTTAATTCTTAGATTCTTGTAAATACAAAATTGTAAATACGAAAATGCTTTGATATGGTATATTTTAAATTTGAGTTTCTTACAAAAATCCTTAGAAGGGGGACTGAAGAAAGCTGTAATAGCGGGCCGGCTGGTGTGGCGCGGGCGGCACGAGTGTGTTGACACTTCCTGAACACGTCTCCGACATTTACTGACAGATCGTTCCAACCCAAGATTGGAACGGAAATGTACTTTCTTTTGGTTTATTTTACGGGGGTTGTTGCAGCAAGTATAGGGCGCAATCGTGTACTCGTGTGCTTTAAAAGGAAATTGAATTTTCAATGCTCTATTATGGGCTTTCTGGGTTCATTACCCGTTCACAACTCAGGTCAGTTTTCAATCTGTTGATTGTTTATAAACCTCCGTGAGTATTCCTTAGAAAATCTAGTTCGCCTTGTTTAGTGTAATCCAAATATTAATCCTGGTGCGTAAGCGCGTAAGTGCGAACCCCAATACTAATACTTTTCACTGGGAAAGCATCGGTTCAGCACAAAAGTTATTATTAGAAACGGAACACTCGGTAAACAGTAACGAGCATGAAGTAGTATTTAATATTATTAATAAATTATTTCCTAAACGGAAGCGGTAAAAAGTCTCCCGACTTTCGTCTAGCTATCATTAAAAGGGAAGGTTTTATACTAATGGATACCAGCGGCTTTTCTCGCATGGAACTTTGATTTGTGAATATTGTAATCACTATAATTATAAGTTTTATATACAAACTTATAATTATAGTGATTACAATATTCACGTAGAACTGTTAATACTTAATGGAATACTATTTTAAAAAACTCAGTAATATCACATAATGGTTGAGAATGGATATAAGATAAAGGATACCTATTTCGCAATACAAAGATAATATAACGCAACACTCCTGTACCCAGAACACAAGTGTGAATTACTTTTTTTTATTAACTTTTTACCCACGTAAGGAATTATATCACCCAAGTCGCAAACATATATAACGCATATATAACGCATATATAAATATATAACGCAAGAGTAAAATGACATGAATGTTTGTATGTAGTTACAGCCATGTAGTACGTCGGAGACGTCGTTAGCGCACATTCATATACCCGCCTCGTTAGAGCCGCGTTGCCTGACTGACTGACTCTCGGCAGCTATAATTGACTCTTACATTATGCTTGATTTGTACTAATACATTACTGTTGAACTTTATACAGAATTTACAGTTCTATCTGGGAGCAGCTGGTGGGACACTATTTACTGTAACGACTCAATCACCGCGATCTTCATTATTAATGCTAAGTGAAATGTAAAACCTCTCGGCTCCATTAAATAAAAACCTATTTTAGGGTATTTGTGTAACCCGAGTAGTGAATATAATTAACCCTTACGTAAATGTAACAACTACGCAGGCTTATTTAAATAGCCGTTGCATATTATTAAAAAAATGGTATTAAATCAAATTGCGTCTCATTTCACAAGGCAAGCTGTGCAATTTTTCTTGTAGGCTGAATTCTTTTTTTGTGGCTTAAGTAATGTAATGTAATCTGGTACCTTATGTTTAGTTTAAAATTAGCAAATAATTAACCAAATGGTTCAAATCTTTCTTATGCTGTAGCTAGACATTGGTTATCTGTTTTGTAGAGACAATATGACGATTAAAAGTGTATGTAGTAGTTTGAAACCTTCAAAGATGTTTGCTTTGATACTTTAACAAAAACAAACCTTGATAGCATAAACATAAAATTATAAATAGAGTAACCGTCGAGGAGACGTCGGATTGCTACGATGTCGTGCTGTCTTATTACACGCTCGCGATCCGGGACTTTAAATAATTGGAAAATTGCAGCCTCAGGAGTTTGGGGCAAACACAGACGAGCGGCACCGAGCCGTCGCGGAGTTTGTTTTGCTAATTGAATACATTTATCTAGCAGACGCTCTAGGAAACGGGGTTCGTGTTTCAAGAGTATAAACTATATGACTAGCGGATCAAATAACATCAATCATCATTTCAGTCGATAGTCGATAGTATTTTCTTCGGCGGATCACATCATTTCTGATTCATTCATCTGAGCGGTGCACTCTCCATAAAACGTCGGGATACTTTGAGTTGGCTAGTAACGCCTATGCTGAGATAGCACTATTCAATGCCATATGTGCTGGTACACATTTTGATGGTTGATCGAAGACTATCATTATGATTACAGCCAGAGGCCATTCACTGCTGGACATAGTTGCTGTACTGGGCAGGCGTGGTTGCAATTGTAGGGTATAGTTTCAGGAGCTTAGCTTACCACGGGAATGCTGCTGCTTGCCGGTTCCGGTACCTCAGTCATTTCTTACGACGTCAAGAACAGAGGTTCTATTCTACTCTGTACCCTACGGCCAAGAAAAAACCTTTAAACTTCATGTAAATGGCAATAAAATTAAATGATTAACAAATAACTAATATGACGGATAAAAATCGCCCAGTCTGAACTAAATTATATCCCACCTCATAAGTAATCAATATTTCTAATGATGGCCATCGATATAAACATATTATAGACCTTTACTGAGTTACGTCACAGAGCTTCGACATTACGCCTCGCTATAAGTAGAATAGTAATCTTGATTCAATGGTAATAATAAGGTATAGAGAGGGCTATTAAACTGTTTGCAAAAACCCTTGCCATAGTAAGTATTTGGGCGAGCCTCTTCCAGGCATCGCTGCGTCGTCAATACCATCGACAAAGTATGAAAGTACCGCTCGAGCTTCATGCTGACTCTAGAACAGTTTAAGGTTTTTGTGATTTTGGTTGTGATTATTTAATTAGTTATATATAATTTTGTGTCGGCCATTAGATTTAAAAACATATGTACATACGTACTCAACATTCACCATATGTCATTTTTGGAACCAAAACGCTTCTAGGAATAACCAGTTAGGCCCTTTTTGACACATTTTGGCTGCCCGTAAATTTTATATTATTTTTATGTAAATTTACATTTTCGCTTTTCGAGGGTAAATATTCTAGGAGTGAGAATACTATTGTATATTATATCTTACTTATATTTAAAATTACACTACGAACGCCGCGAGCGCAATCACGAGAGTAACTTAACATATGAATACACGCCTTTGCGAAACAAGATCTGACTGGCTATTCAATGCGTATTGGTTATGTCTTTAAAGATCAAGCGGTCAAGTGTAAAGGAACGCATCTCTTAAGGTTTACTTTATCAAAAATTAAGTTAAAGAGGGAAACGTTATTTTAAAGTTGTGTGTGCGACCCGTCGTGTGTCCACGAGTTGACGAGGACCACTCCGCACTTTCCTTTGAGGAGCTCTACAGTTAACCTTTTGCCATATCCGGTTTAAAGACTAAAACTTACATTATTTTGCATTTATTACCAAATAAACCTCCTTTTTACATATATGTTAATAAGTGATAGTAATTAAAAAAAAGAAAGAAAATAAATATTGACCTAAAAGAAAAATTAAAACATACAATATAATACAATATGTAGTATATGGATAAGAAAAAAATAATCAATAATTACACATCTCATACAAGAGATTAGTCGTTAAAAGTTCTTGTGTTTAGGACATCATACAGCAGAGGGATCACAAATAAAATACTTAAATCTTGCGATCTCCGGTAACACTACCGATCTCTCTTTCATAATACAGACAATGCAACGGGTAAGTTCAAAATATTACACTTGTATTTTGTGAGTACACATAGTAAGTCAACAAAATCAAGCCTTTCTATCTCCTTCCCATTCTCGTATTTGTTTATGTTTGTCGCATTCCAAAGCCCCGTCTAAATATAACCGTATATTATATTAGATATGGGTCTAAAAACAAACAAACAACAAAGCTCATGTTAGTGTGTAAGTATTGTGACACGGCTCAAAATGTTTTCATAAAACCTTACACGCAAATGTTCAAAGACCGCATGTGCACAAGTGTGACGTCGCTGGCATTGTGGCCGGCATTGTCGCCGCGCTGCCAGACGCCGCGCGACCGTCCGGAATGTTTGCTCAACAAATGCTTGTGTTCACCGGACAAATAGTTCGGCAACATGTGTCGCCTCGTGTTTTGTCTCTGTAATGTGCTGTAACAGATATATTTGGAATGTGACACAGATCTAGGCAGCTCTATGGTTTCCATTCCACTATACACAATATTCAAATTATCTATTCTAAAATCCTTAGGCAGCTTGCAAATGAATCTAGTATTATAGGGGAAGTGTGATATTTAATAATATAAAAGAAATATATATGCTGTACGACTTGAAGAAGCTGTAAGAAAAGATTTAGCCTACATTCAATCGATGCTCATTTAAAAATAAATAAATTTGGAGGAAGTGAGGAAAGTTCGTGTAAGGAAATGAAAATCAATAGACACTGCTTTCCCCGGTGGATAAAAGCGCGTATGAATTCAAACTATATCGTAGTGATAATTTAGTAGTGATATAGTAATGATATAAATATATTGGACATGGATATGTATTTATATGTATCCCTCTGTTCTCTGATGTCCGTAACACAAACGCTATAGACTTATCTCAGAGCCCGGTACGTGATGTCAAAGGATTTTATTATTATTATTATATTTTAAAAAATAATTGCCGTGAGGTACCAGCAGAGAAGAATAATATCTCCTACTGCACTAGGTTCGAAAAAAGTGACTAGGGTACCAAAACCGAAAGACGGCGGTATATCCTTCCAAAACAGTACAGCTCAAATGCATAGGTCGAGGATGAGCAGCAGCATCCCCGTCGCGAAAGCTGCGCTCTGCGATTGCCGACACGCTTGCCCAGCGCGGCAATAAAGAAGCCTATATCCAGCTGTGGACTTCCAATGGCTGGTATGATGATGAAATGTTAATGGACAGGATAATATGAAAAAGGTAGAACACAAATTTGAAGTCATTAGGTATATTTATATTCCATATAAACATTAGCTACGCGAAATCTTACGTTTCTGCTCACAATATCCTTGAAACGGGATACTGATCCTGTTCATATTATTTACATATACACATTGAATATATTTATATTATTATTTTTATTATATTGTAACCTCGTGCGAGTGTCCGCTTTTATCCTCACTTTCCCAAATACGTATCGCAAGCAAGAGGCGGCAAGTGGCCAAAAACGGATAAGGCAGGCAATAAAGGTATTCCGCAAGCTCCGCCAAATCTCAGAACCGAGTGGAGGGCCCGCGAGGCTCGTGTGAGGACGGCGATAAAGTTTAGAGCGGACCCGCGCCGGCCCTCCGCGCGCCTGCCTCGCGCGCGCTTGTGCGGTAAAATAGGCATATAATAAATATATGCAAAATTTTAAGTCACTAACAATTATAGTTTATGCCTTGATATGTGTCAGTCAATTAGCTTCTATATATTTATAATAACTTCTTTGATGAAGCTCTTTTGATGTGGACATCAAACTACAAGAAAATTACAATTATAGTAGTTTCAAACAAAAACATCTAGGCAGAAGAAAACCAAATATTCATCATACGAGTAATATTTGAGTAACATTTTCACATATAATAAATATTTGTCCTAAGTGGGAATCGAACCCACAACCATTGGTGCACAAGATAAGGACAATCATTAATGCGCCATTGGGCCGATCCAATCTTATGGAATAAAGTGAAAGTAACATGTACATATACAAAGTACATATACAAATAATATAATGAACAGTATATAATATTTAGTTTTTAAATACATCATTACCAACATTCAAAGAAGCCAATTTACATAAATCACTTTTATATCTTTGCACATGATCATATTTCCAGACGTGACAAATAACTCCATCCCTGCCCTTGGGACCTCGCCGAGTGGGACGATACCGTCCGCTATAAATAACCATTCGCATTATTACCATATTCATAGAGTCATATCTTTAACAAGAAAAAGTTTTATAGCTCGCCACATCGAGATAACTCTGGTTTAACTGCGTTTATAAAGAGGCGATAGTTTACAGCCGCGATGAGGCCGCCGATTCCTCCGCGGGAAGGGAATAGGCCGAATGGCGGCTGTCATCGTATATTCGAATGAAAGGGAAACCAGGCGGGGGGGTTTACATCGCAATGACAACATTATCAGTACTAGTGGACATAGCCTGCGACAGACCTGAATCCGACATAAGTAGCTTGAAGCACGGACATCAGGAATTACAAATAGAACAAATAAATACATATATTTAACACCCAGACACAGTACAGATAGAAATATCCAACAATTGATTTTTTGTCCTGGGTGGGGATTAAACCGACGACCTTTGGCGAGTAATACTTGATCGCTATCATCTGCCCTCGGGAAAGCCATTGGAAGTCCACTGCTGGACATAGACTTCCCCAAGATAGAGGGAATTCAGCCCGTAATTTCCGTGCTGGACAAGTGTGTTTGCAATCGCAGAGCGCAGCTTTTGCGACGGGGATGCTGCTGTCCATCCCCTGTGCATTTGAGCTACACTGTTATGGATGGATATTCCGCCATCTATCGGTTCTGGTACCTTACGGCTTACTATCAGCTTACTCTATAAAAGCGAATTTTTTTATTATTTGTCTGAACGGTTTCTACTCAAAAAGTTTCTTTATTTTTAATGAAACTGCTTTCTTACAGCTTCGAACAGCTATTTATTTAACATCTTCATTTTAGTGCGAGCTTTCGACTACAAAAAAATTAAGTAAATTAATGTGCGTTTTAAAGTCTTTATAGAATTGTTTATTAAGAAAAGTAAATACTAGAAGATGGCCAATTATTCTAGAACAAATACAGCAACGTACTCTTCAGAATGATGCACTGAAAAAATTTTCATCAGGGTTAAATGCGTAAAAAACCAACCATAATAACAACAAAGATCAGAAAATGAAGCACCTGCCTCCAATGCAATCGTACCAATTTAAAAATGACGACGATAAGTCGTGATTAATTTTTTTATTCCAACTCAAGCACCTAACCGTCAAATTTAATTAACCGGAACGTCAGCGGGTGATTGGCACTCGAGTGGAGGCGGAGTGTCGAGGGCTATACGTATATAAACAGCGTGGCTAATTCACGGGCCACCGCGCTGCGGCTGCTTGCACTGCCTTGTTTCACGTGCAGCGTTTACTGTCAGCACGGACCGAATTTTAAGACACGGTTTATGGGGAAAAACGTGACGTTGGACAAGCGATTGCAAATGTTTCAAGGGAGTCGATTCAGCGCCTATTTTATCGATGTTCCTTTAAATGAGTTTGATTATGTTCATAATCTACTGAAATGACATCAACGCATTTACTGGTCAAAATAAAACATTAACATCTTTACATAATTTTGTAAAAAAGATAAACTGCCATAAATTCGTGGTAAGTCACTTAAAACACTTGTGTTACAGGCATCAGATAACAAAATAATCACCAAATAAATTAAAAGCAAAATTTTCACAAAATTTTGCTTTTTTACAAATAATATTATTTACAAATATATAAATACATATTTTTAACACCCAGATACAAAACAAACATAAATATAATCATATAAATGTCCTGGCTGGAGATCAACCCCACGATATAAGATCACTACCATTTAAGCCACCGCGCCCGTAATTTTTACATTTTTTTTCGCGTTTCAGTTACAAGGCGGCAACCGATCTCAAGGTTGTCATAATCATTGTCAATCAATCAATCATTGATGTCACATCACTGAAAATCAACATCACAAAGCCGTTAAAAGAGTAATTCTGTTATGAGTAGTAAGCGTCGAAATGTTTAAAAATATTATATGGACAATAAATATTATCTTTGAAAGATTTAATCTTAAAATGGTAAATTTATTTTAGGGTAGATTTTAATTCTAATACAATATGGCCGTACTAATTACGGTAGTGGTATTTCTCGAGATCTTTTCTTGGCGCAATAAACCTGCAGTGCAGTAGCCTTACTTTTTAAATCACTCTTTCAAAATTATCATCATATCAGTGAAAAGACGTCCACAGCTGGACATAGGGGGGTCCCCAAGTAATCTCCAATAGGACCGGTTGTATGAGGCCTGTGCCCAGCGCGGTCCTGCGGTTTTAGTCAGGCCGTCTGTCCATCTTGTGGGTTCAGAACCTTACGACTCCATCGGCCGTCGGTTCTGCGTACTAAGTGCCCTGCCCACTGCCACTTCAACTTACTAATCCGCCGGCCAATGTAGGTAACTTTGGTTCTATTATGAATCTCCTCATTTCTGATTCGATCGCGCAAAGAAACTCCGAGCATTGCCCTCTCTAAAGCTCGTTAAGCTATTTGGGTTAGCTACTTAATACCATATAAATTCAATCAAGGCTATCGGTAATTTGAGGTAAACCTAGTAATAAATTCACAAATTTCATACTTAGCACTTGTTTTAGGGATATCCAACAACAGAAAATTTACAAATATAATATACTCAATACAATATAGTTGATAACAGGCAAGATAGACACAAACCTTAACCGCATAAATGTTCGTCCCGGTCGGGGATCGAATCCTCGGCCCTTGGCGCAAGATAGGGGCTCTATCGAGTGCGCAACCAGGCCCGTCAAAAAGTAAGTAGCGTCTATATTTTAACAAATTTTTAGAGGATAAAAGATCTCTGCGATACATCTGTTTAAACAAAGACATTTTGAGTTTAATATTTCAATGGAACGGAAAGTCGTGTATTCCATTGATACAGGTCGGTACATAGATGTTAAAATGGCTCTATTTATCTGTGGAATAGGTCACGATGCCACAACGTTTACGTTTCAATCCAGATAGCTTCTTGCGGGCCGTCAAAGCAGATCTAGAGGAGGATTATTTCCAAATCGAGTCGGTTCCTTCAAAGCTATTTGTGCTGGAGTTATTTCTACCCGGGGAATTTCTCCAGCGCCCACTGCGGGAGCGAGCCGTGCCGCTCGGAGGCGCGTGTGCTCTGATTCCATCGCAAATACAGCCGAATGTTATTGAAAGTAAGAGGATTTCCTGTGATCTATTTGAATAAATCCACAGATCGCGAATAGTGGATAAATAGAGAGAGAAACAACTGGGTGCCATTTAGTTTTAGAACGTGGTTATGGATTCAAAATGATATTGTATTTTTCCATTTTTATGAACTAACATAATAATAGATGGATATTTGTAGGTGTAAATTTCAAATTCAAATATATTTTAAATTCGTCATCATCATCCCACCAGTCGTAGGACGTCCACTGATGGATTTGGACCTCCTAAGAATTTTTGAAATCGGATCAATTGCCACGCTGGGCAGGCGTAATGACAATCGCAGAGCGTAGCTTTGCAACGGGAATGCTGATGTTCATTTCCGCCCTGATAAATTTAAGCTACACAGTTTTCGTAGATATATCTGTCGGTTCCGGTACCTCAGTCGGCCTTTACGACACCTGGTACAAAGGGAAGTGCTATTATACTCTACTCGTACACCATGGCGTGATAATCGTTCTATATTATATTTCATGCAATTGAAAGACTAAAATATTTATTTATTTTTAACACGTATACGTCATAGGTTTGTTTAATTTACTCTTAGAATATTTTTTATTCTCAAAATAGCAAGTTAAACTTTCCACCAAAGATACATTTAATTTGTTTGGTTATAAATGGTCACTTGTTTCAAACCTCACGGGGCACTAATAAGGAGTACAGGCCGTGTCAATATTTTTTCTCATCATCATATTTTCGAGAAATAATCTTACGGGTTGATAATTAATAATCATCAGTAGATAAACTGATCACACACACACTCAAACGCGACTAAGTAATTCTTAAGTGTATCATTTTAGACCGTTAGTTTTAATGTAAATTTTTTCCATCCAGTGTCGTGTTCATTGGTAGTTGACCCGCATCAGCGGAGCACCCACAGGCGTCCAGATCGGGCTGCGGCTCGGTACTTATCAGGCGGCCGGCGGTGCGCGGCGGCGCGCGGCGGCGCGTGTAACTACTTCGCACAGCGGTGGGCAACCTGCGTCCGGACGAGCATGCTTTTAAACAACCCATTTGTACCAATCAGTCGTTAGGAACATTACTTAGGATTTGTACCTAAATGTTCCAAGTCAAAGATACTCAGATATATATTTGAAACGTCTGTGAATGACAGCGGTACCTTAAATTTTTTTGGAAAGAGGAGCTGATTTTTGTTATTATAGAAAAAAAATATTATGATCATTTGTTAACATGAAAACTAATTTCATGGTTTGTGAATAGGCTGTATAATTTATAAAACCATTCCTTGACTTCTAATAGGTACTTCACCATTCCGTCTATATCGTTTTATCGAATGTGAGATCTATACCTCCCATTAACACTACGATTACAGAATTTTGTTAAACATCCTTTTATCTCCACTACCAATACAGGCGACCTTTGTAAGAGGTCTATTCTTACAAAGGTCGTCTGTGTTGGTACCTCACTCCCACCTGTTTCTACCGTTAGCAGTATGCTTATTGGTGTGTTCTGGTTTGAAGGGAGAGGCAGTTAAATTACTGGATGAATTTCACATGGTATCAAAGGGTCGGCGTCGAGCTAGTGATATCCTTATGATGTCACTAGCGTCTATAGGCTGCGGCCACGTTTACCATCAAGAGGATTGTTTGCCTGTTATCTAAATGCAAAAAGATATTAATTAATCTACGTGCAAATGCAACAGGGCGAGGATAAGCAGCAACGTCGTTGTCAAAAAGCTCTGCTTTGTAGTTGCCACCGCACATTCTCAGCGCGGTAATTATGAGCATATATCCCCTAATAAATCTTTTGGAGGTGCCTAAGGTTGGGCGTTATATATAAGCTGATAAAATAATTGTTACCGATATGCGGGTGCCTTTTGGTTAAAGGTTGCCCGCTGCTGACCTCGCTCGACAGGAAAGTATCTCTTTCGCGTCTCTGTGTCCCAGCCGATTTGAATAACGCTCCCGCGCGCAGCTCTGGAGCTTTAATCTTATTTGCTCGTGAGTTTACACCTGTGTTTGTTTGACAAAGAGCGCGTGGTGCATTAGCCTGACGCTTAAGTTAAAAAAAATAAACTAATTACAAAAGAACATGAAATAAATGATAATACCTATATTTCATATAATTAATTATAGACGTGTGGTACCGGCACGGCATACAGTAGAACTGCACCCTGTTCCTTTCTAGGTGTCGTAAGGAGTGATTGAGGTACCGTAAAGGATGGCTGTATATCCACCCGAAGCAGTTTCTAAATCAGTTCAGTTAATAGTTTAAATGCAACAGCATTCTCATTAAATATATTTTGATCATAAATTCTTATAAAAATTATTCCAATAGTCCGCTCATATTAGGATATTTTCTTAAATGTAAACCATTGTAATTTGTATGATTAGTATAAACACATTACATGGGTATTTGTGATTAGGAGAGTCAGGTGAGGTATAAGACAGGCCAGCGAACCTACATCAGTCCCACACTAATAACTTTGTTTACACCGTTTAATCTCTTCGATTGAATATTGTGAACAGCTCATTATTTGTTCTTCATTTGTATAATAAATGTATTATGCTCTGGCTAGAATATCACACAATAATTTTATTCGCAGTCAATCTCACAAAATAAATAATGGGTTATTGTTTAATCAAAAACTGTACCATAATTGTAATACTTGTACTTCCGCTTCCACTGCTCGATGTGCCAAATAACGAATTATCTAATTTATAAAATATGTAGGTATGCAAATCATCTTCACAATATGTGTAACACGTAATCAGTAATCATGGAATAAATTTCATATTGTATTCTGTTCCTAGAAAATTCCCGGAGTCTCTAATTACGTCGAATAATTGTAGCTCCGCCGTCGGCTGCGGGAATATAAATGGTAATTATAAAGGAGTAGACGTTGGCGACTGATGAGCCACCACTCGATATTTTAATAGCCGTATCCGCGGCACGCGTCCCGTGTTTGTTGCTTTGAACCTATTATACACAGGAAACTTACTCATTGTCTCGCAGGTGTTTCACACAACAATCTTTCCAATACCAGTCATTGAAAATCTACTGCTGGACATTGTCTTCCCCAGGATAAGGAAATGTTGCCCATAATTGCCGCGCTAGGCAAGCGTGTTAGCAATCGCAGAGCGCATCTTTCGCAACGGGAATGCTGCTGCCCATCTCCGCCCCGCGCATTTGAGCCGCAATGTTTTGGATGGATATACCGCCATCTGTCGTTTCTGGTACCTAAATCGCCTCCTATGACACCTGGTACAGGAGAAGGTACTATTCTACTCTGCTGGTACCTCACGGCAGACGGCAACCAGCTATACCCGGGATAAATGCTCAAATACATCGTTAAAGTCGTCTTACTGTTTAACTCTATTGCTGCGTTCTAAAATATAATACTAAGTCTTGAACTTGATATTTCGATTTGATGTTATCAATACTAAAAAAGCTATCTCATGAATATAACTAGCAAATGGCCCGCTTACCATGTTGGATATTGGGAAAAATTACCCAGTAATCTCTCTTATCATTCAACCTATTTTACATATTGTTTAAAAAACTTTATACTTCAACACCTGACAGTGAGAGATGGAAACTGGGGTCATAAAAGCAGAATACAATGTGTTATTTGTTTTGCATCCGTGCAATAGAGTGAGGATGGGCAGCAGCAACTCCGACTTAAAGCTGCAATCACCACCAAGACTACCCAGCGGGGAAATTATAGGCAAGGGTTCTCCTTTATAGGGAAGACATTTGTAACAGCGGATTTCCGGATACTGATGAGGAATGTTCTTTAAATCTCTAGGACTCTCAAAGGAAAAGTATTTATCATAAGTGTTACCTGGGTGTCGGCTGCTCAACGATCAGAGCATTGGACCGATAAATTGAAAGGTTCGATCCTCAATTGAACTTGTTAGAAGTGGCAAGGAATAAATAAATTGTTTAATATATAAAAAAAGTATTTATTTTAAATTAATAGATAAAACGTAATGATAAAGGATTTTTTTACACGAAGTCGTCAAACGAGCATACGGTTCGCGTGAATGCGTCACCGCAGTTATAGACGCTCGTATTATCACAAGGGTTATTAGAACAACAATGAAGCGTGCTCTCATCTTTGTGACCTGAAGATATTATATTACATTACCCATTAATTTATCTGCCTTACTCACCCATGAAGGGGGAATTTCTTATAATTGCTGCGCTGGGCAAGCATGGTGGCAGCAGCTTCGAGATGGGAATGCTGCTGCCCATTCCTGCCTTTTTGCATGTGTGCTACTCTGTTGCGGGTGGACATACTAGCACCTCCCTTCACTGTCCCATTGCCATACCAACCTGCGGTTATAATGACCGAATCGTGGGAGATGTGCGCGAAAGAGCGTCTGCGCTGCCGCGCACAAGTCTTAACTCCCGACAAATTCTTTATTTCTACGTCCTTGTCCCTATATTGCAATTGTCCCATCTCATGGGGCTTGCTGAGCGCAGCCTTTACGGGCGGTTCGGTTCGTTTCTCACCGTATGCCAGACGCGTGCGAAATCCCGCAAATACCTGAAGCTCTTTTCTTAGCTCACCAGGTTGCAGAACTAGACAGGTCCATACTTTTTCATTGTGATAACCAGCCCCTGTCGATTCAGGTACCTCAGTTGCCGCTTACGACACATGGTACTTTGGGGAGGTACTATTCAACTTTGCCAGTACAACAATCCTTTAGCGCCAGTTGCAATCTTCACATCACAAAACCGTAGGCGGCCATGTTGTACCGACGCTTACTGCACTACTACCGGAGCTGGAGCCGCGCGGCCTGATACATTGATAGTCTAA
Organism: Heortia vitessoides; assembly: GCA_020976665.1. Lineage (NCBI taxonomy): Eukaryota > Metazoa > Arthropoda > Insecta > Lepidoptera > Crambidae > Heortia > Heortia vitessoides. Next base: position 18,409,988 of record JACJUM010001610.1, on the reverse strand, counting down.
TTTCCATCGGCGCGCAACCCCATTACCCGGCTGACAGTTGTCTGTGACTCTGAGCCTCGATACACGCACACAACGCAACTTTCCCAAGTAATCAAACTGGATATGACCCGGCACAGGATGTAATGGCGGCTCTGTCAAACTTCCTAGCTCGCGTGATATGCGCGGTATTGAGTAACGGCTCCCTATTTTATTTATATGTGTTTGAGTTTGCAGTAATTGACAGTTGCCAAGCTTAAGGAATGGCTGTTGCGATAAATTGGATGTCGACAATCTGGGGAGGAGCAATTATTGTTAGACTTATTAATTTACTGGCAGCTTGCATCGGCTCCTTGTTTCCGGAGACTACCAGTGCTCGGAAGGTTTTTGTGTTTGTATATTAGACTGGTTGTGCCCGACAGTTTCACTCGCGTAGTTCAAATTTACGTGAAAACAAAAAGTGATAGAATATTATCGCCTAAATTCCTTTTTATAACTTGAGCTACCTGCCAGTTTATGAAAATAACGTATTTTCTTTCCTTTTGCGTTTGTATTTCGAAATTAACAAATTTTGGAATTAAAAGCAACACTTCGTTTTTATTATATGTATATTATATCATCATCATCATACCAGCTATTGGAAGTCCACTGCTGGACATACGCCTCTCCAAATAAGGAAGTTTTATGCCCATATTTGCTGCGCTAGGCAAGCGTGTTAGCAATCGCAGAGCGCAGCTTTCGTGACGGGGAAGCTGCTGCCCATCCCCGCCCTGTACATTTGAGCTGACTTTTTGCATGGATATGCGTGTGTCGGGTCTGGTACCTTAATCGCTTCTTACAACACCTAGTACTAGTAGAGGGAGGTACTATTCTACTCCGCCAGAAACTCACGGCAATTGATTTTTCAATTTGTAAAACTTGAAAACGAGTACATAAAAATAGCTTTATAATTCGTCAGGTCGTACATTCGTCGAAATTGTAAACCACTGTCACTGTCTAGTAAACGCGTCAATGTCACAACGTCGGCAGAACGCGCGCGTAATAGTACTTACTATTCGATCAACATCGAAGCGACAAGTGAGGGACACGTAGAAAGAGAACAAAATTCGTAGCGGATCGGAAACGTATTGCGTTCCACAACACGCGCGCATGACGCGTGTCGCGTCGCGCCGCGTCGCGTCGCGTCGTAAATTAGCGCGACAGATTGACGCCGCTGACGCCACTGACAGACTTTATTTCCGCGGTGGCACTCTGTCTGAAGCGCCTCAGACCAGGCTCCTCGCTATTTATAGTGGAAACGATACGTGGAAGTGATAGTTCGGTTGGCAGCTTCGGATTGTCTGCTGTTGACACGTGAAACAATACTATGGTGATTTATTTCCCGAGACACTTATATTGAACGTATACTACACAATTCTATATTTTGTAACTAATATTATCAATCTGATTGCAAGGTACATACAACCGGTATTTTAGGCTTTCTCTTCTGTAGGCGTTCAAAAAGTTCAACAACAAAATACAACAAAAGGAGTAAAAAGTAATAATAACAAATCTATTTTGCACTCCAATTATAAACTTGAAAATATAGCTTATTTCTTGACCCATAAATTATTGTTTATTGTTTTTATATTAACATAATAGATAGGACAATACGAAAATCTGATAAAAAAGAGAGATGTGCTAATAGTCACTAAACATATTATAAGATACCGCAGAAAAACTAAACTAGCATCGCCTCCTAAAAAAACTAACATTTTAGGTAATAAGAAGTGAATGCGTGACGTGACAACAGTTCTAATCTTGTCAGTTTTTCACTCTCCATAATGGATTGCAAATATGTACGTCATCGACACTAGAACGTACCCTTTTTTATGGCCACTGCTTATCTTTCGTCGCCTCAAGGGCTCTTAAGGTTCATGTTTTTGCAGGTTATTGGCACATGCCATCTGGAACTGTCGAGATGTTCGGAAATAGCTGCGGGGCGGGCGGGGCGGGCGGGCGCGGCGGCGGAATGCTTTTAAAACGCCCCATCACGCCCGCGTTGACGTATGTAATTTCAGATTCTTTACAAAAAAGTAAGCATGGTCCATCATCGGCAGCGCTGTGTCACGGCGCTGACGCAACTGCACGCGGGGTGCTGCTATCTAATGCGCTGCCTCGAATGCTCGCGTGGGGCGCGACCTATTGTGTACAGATCGTATCGATGTTACGTTAACTTTAATGGGGAGTTTGGAGTGCGTTTGAATAGACATTTCCGTCGTTGCAACGCATTAAAGGGCTGTGAATGAAACTTTTGTCGGATCTTTTCAATACGGGGTTATTTTAGCCAGGTGCGAGATTTTAAATACTGTTACAACTGCGTTTGCGCAGCTGGATCATAAAATGTAGGACGCGTATTATATGCAAAGATTCAACGTTCATTTTCAACCTTTTTTCATGACAAACTTCCCCCTGTTCGAATTACACGAGCTCTATGGGGGCTTCTTGCTTAGACATAGAATCACCCAATAACAGCAACCTCGCAATCTCCATCGATGGCGCTGATCTTTGAAGATTAACTTGTGCGTGCTGAGTGTGTTGTTGTTTCCTACACCTTAGTTTTCATCTCGGAACGGCCCGTATACTTATGCTGTGGATTTTGTGGAGCGCGCGCATCAGCAAGTGTTTCCCGGCGGCCGCGTCACCTACAGATATTAGTTTAACGTCAGCTGCAACATGACATTGCGCGACGCGTGCTCCTCCGCACCCACTCTCCACAACCGCTGCCCTCGGCGCGTTTCCAGACATTCCTCTGATTGACGTTTATCCGCGCGTCTCTTTCTTCCTACTTGTATTGCCGCCGGGCGCGCCGCAGACGTTAACTGTCTTTGTTACAAACTGGTTATTGATGTGACAAAAAATTTACAACATTGCGCAAATGGCGTTGTTTTAGTGGAGCGGACTGAACTTACTTTGTAGCGTTTATGTTGTGGTGTTGTAAACGAACACAGTATTACTACCTTGAAAAATAAAATCATGTATATTTTATTACCAACACATTACGGTCAGTGTCTCCAGGTTAAGATCAGTACGACGCTGGCCGTATGCCCTGACGACATTATACGATATCACCTGGTAATTTGAATGCAGTTTATACTTGGCAAAATAAATAGGCGTGACTGAAGTAATCGTATTAAATCTCATAACCTCAATACGTGGTCTAGTTGATCAAGATGTAACTTCTGTGCATGAAGCAAAAATAGTTTTATAACTTGGAGTACAGTTATTTAACGAGTACATTCAATACGGTGGCCACACATTTATCATGTTATAAGATTGAAATTAAATTATAAAAAAGAACTATAATTGACTATCGTTATTAGCATGATGATACAATTTTAGTCATCATAAGAAAGCATTCATAACTCCACTGTCCCAACCTAACATTTAGTCGGTTCACTAAATTACGACATACACAAGTTAAAAAGGGCCATTTTGAGTCTCAACGCGGTACGCATATAAATTTGTTTGACGTTAATACCAAGATTTGTATGTGGTACGCGCTCCGTCTATACTTGACACGACACTATGAAATACTACGAGTAAAGTTGTATTCAATCAGCCGTGGATTGATTACGGTACCTGTACACGCTCGTGTCATCACTAAATTATCTAGTGCGTCACTAATCTTCTGTTCTGAAGATGTTATGCCATATTGCCCAAAAATGTCATTGCTACTCCCATTCTACAAACAAGAACAAGGTAATGGGACCGCGCCACACGTCAGTACTCCTCCTTACCTACCTACGTAGGTAAGAGTGAGATTTCGAGGCAGACGAGCTATTTTTTATTGTAAAGGTTGCTCTATATCACTAGCGTGTCGCTAACCCTGTAAACTGAAGATACTATATCACTTTTACCCGGTAATTTCACTGCCTTTCTCGCCCTTTAAACCGGAACACAACAATGCAAACATTGCTGTTTGGCGCCTACCTCAACTATAAAAGATCTGTGAGAGATCTACCTCTAGTTTTACCTCAAATATTGTGTAACGTAAATGTTAATGTAATAGTAAAAAGATGATGTACTTCTTAAAAAGACTATAAAAATAGTCCAAAAACGTGTAACTGTTTCTCTGTCAATGTGTCAGACATTTGGAGGTGGTTTTCTAAAGTGTTTGCATGTAAATGTATCCAGTCCATTGACTTGTCAATTCGTCACCAACTTTGCAATGTTCAAATATTTGCGGAGTGTCACACACCATCGCCACTAAGGGTCCAATAGAGTCGAGAGACGAGTGATGTTTCTGTGAGCGCGGCGTGGTCGAGCTCGACTGCGGTTTCAGGGCGGCTCCATCGGATTAGGTTCGAGTTGTACATTTTATTGGCAGTTCACCGGTTTACTGCCGCTGACATTTCGCCGCGAAACTTAATAACTATGACATTTCGGACATTGAACCGCCGCGACGTTCGTTTACTTTTTATTGGTCTTAAAAGATAATGTTAATGAAATCGTCTCCCTCGTCTTAAGGTTTTTATAACACAAGGCCATGGTGAGCCATTTCGTTGGGATACGTTTTGTTATTGCTGCGATGTAAATTAAAGTAAAAGGTCGCAACAATTTTGCCTTTATACTTCTATTAAGTATATGTTAAGTTCTCACAGCATCTCATACAGCACAATATAGCATGAAGAACTTATATAACGGACATCAGACCACAGAGGAATCACAAATTCACTTAAATATATATATTTTAACACCGAGATATATAACAAACATAAATATCATCATATAAATATTTGTCCTCAGCGGGGATCGAACCCAAGACTTTGGCGCACAAGACAAGATCACTACCACCGGGCCCGTCAATATGTTTGGCGTGTCACTTCAATCAGCAGAGAACGCGTTATGATTTGGTTATCAAACTTTGAACTGTAGCTGTGGTTTAGATCTTTTACAAAGGTTGACTGATATCTCACTCTCACCTCTCTCACTTCTACCACAAAGCAATGTTCGTATTGCTGTGAAATTTCTGGGTAATGTGACATATATTTAGATCACAAGTTTGTCCTTGTATTCAACTGTTGTTGATGCTTGAAAAATAACGTCAGGTTTCTGTTCTGGTTTTTATTCTGTTCACAAACGCCACCAACTCTGTCACGTAAGCTGGAATTACGAATCTCTACTAAATTACTGCGGGCCCCGCTCACCGCGCATCAGCAACACCCAAAGCCCTAGGTCGCTGCCGGTGTCTACTCGACTCACGCTACCAGAAAATGGGCTCTAATAACACCCGACCGCGACGTAAGAGAAGATTTTTTAAACGAATTATTACCGACAGTTTGCTTGCGACGGTAATGTAATCTCGTTAAATTGCTTGTCTGACTGACAGCCATTATGTTCCATGTGTAATGAATAAACTTAAATTCACTCCTTTAAAACGTTTAACTTCTTACATTTTTCATTGAAATTTTCTTCTCAAGATTGACAAAATATGTTGTCTAGGATTTAAAACCATTTATTTCTTTATAAAATTGTATATCTATATCTTACAGTACAATATCAATGCCTTTTTAAAATTAAACTTTTGTTGCGTTAATTATAATTATAATCACTACCATCACAAATGTTTAATATTTTTGTTATATTTAAAACATTCTCATCTTGAGTACGCATGAGGTACCGGCAAAGTAGGTAGCTGTATCCTGTACCCTGTGCCAGGTGTCGTAAAAGGCGATTAAGGCACCAGAACCGTCAGATGGCGATATATTCATCTAAAATAGTGTAGTTCAAATTCACGGAACATCGCCGTCGTGAAGCTGCTCTCTGCGATTGCCAACACGCTTGCCCAACGCGGCAATTATGGGCGAAATTCTTTCTTTAAAGGCGTATGTGCAACAAGTGGACTTCTAGTAGCTGATGATGATGATTCCTACTACGTGCTGACGGTATCTGTAATTTGGAAGTGCTGCAATTTTGGCCTTGAATAAAATAGGTTCATAACAGCCAGGTGGTTCGACTAGAAATATGGGAGGCTTTCTGATTTCAACTTTAAAGCTGTTAAAAAAGTTTACGGATATGAAAAATTTAATAGACTGTCAATATCTGCACGTTACAGACAAAACGAACTGAACTAACAAATATATTATACCAACATATAGTAGATTACAGAAATATTAGTAGCATTATTAAACATATACTGGTAGGGTAACATCTTACCGCGAGCTACCGGCAGAGTATAATAGTACCTCTCGCTGCACCAGGTGTCGACTAAGGTATCAGAATCGACGGATAGCGAAATATCCATCGGACAGCTCGCTCTGCGATTGACAATACACTTGCCCAGCGCGGCCATTATGGGCAAGATTCCCACTTTCTTGGAGAGACTTATGTCTAGCAGTGACCTCCCAATGGTTTATATGATCATGATGATGAAGGGTAACACCTGTGGGGTCGGGTTATATAACTTCACACGTCTCATTCCTTGTCCTGGCTCCGAGTTATGTCGTTGAAAGCACTTGTGTTACGGACATTAGAGAACAGAGGAATCACAGTCCTTAAATACATACTGAACACGCAGTACAGAGCAATTTCAAATATTTATCATAAAAATATTTGTCCTTAATGGGGATCGAACCCACAAACCTTGTCGTACAAGATGAGATAGCTGCCATCTGCGCCATCGGGCCCGTCAATAGATGTACTTTGTTCTATGATTTTTCACTCAATATTCTGTATGTGTATGTTTTTTATACCAAAAATGATAATTGTGAATATATTTTATAATTAATTCAGTACTTAGTGATTTTCTCCACTACATACAAGCACCATCACAGATCGTATATCATGTCATATGTCGTGATGTATAATTCATCAGGGTACCAATCGGAGGTATCAGGGTGAGTTACGAATGGGTATTGTTTTAAATACCACTCCGTCTGGTTGTTTTTTCAAGCTGTAATAACTCGGGCGTCACCGTTGAATGTTTCATGAGAATAACAATGCGGCGGGCACATGCCTCCTTAAAACAACGTGTAAGCCTTCCGACCGATATGCTAATATCCGACGCTCCAATTTCATAAAACATGATACAGTTTATTTAGTGACGTTTTAATGGTGGTACGATCTTTTTATTGCACATCTTGACAGTTGAACATAACTAGGCCATATTTTATCTAAAGCACCGTTTGCGGCTGGCCTCAATTTGTCTGTGTTCTGATTTGAAGAAATGGCGTGTGGTACTATGTCAGAGTAGAATAATACCCCCCCCCCATGTATCCGGTGTTGTAAGAACCGAAAGGTGGCAGTATGGGACGGGGATGGGCAGCAGCATTCCCGTCGCGAAAGACCGCTCTGGGGAAGCCTTTGTCCAACAGTGGACTTTCGATGCCTGACATGATGAAAGGTCGTGGTCATGAGGAAAATTCGAGTCCGCAACGCCTAACAACCGTTCATGTGATTGTTAGCAAACCTAGTAGTTTAATAAACAAATCAAATTTCAAGCCCAGACATAAATATAAGTAAGTGGAATAGTAATTGTTCCCACAAACTAAACGAGTTAGAATTCTCTAATAATTTAACACATATAGACAGGCGGCGGGGGCGGGGGCTGGCGGCGGGCGGCCATTGCGACTGCATATAACACAAAACGCATTCGAGTACACGACGCGACACCGCGCGGTGAAACCGTTGTAACTGTTGTAAAATATGCTTGCTTAAATCAAACTTAGAGACACTCCCGCAGTGCCCCTCGGGCTTAAAGCAAATTAATTGTTGTGTTTGAGGTAAAATGAAACCTACCATGTTGTGGTTTACATTTAAGTGTTGTTTAAATTAAATGGAATGTATCTATATAATAAATGCTTGGGCTTGAGAAGGCTTGAGGTGGCAGGCACACTATTGCAGTCGCGGCGATAACCTTGTATAAAGGGCTAGCGATGAGCCGCCCTGGGCGACAGATGAATGCCTGCTGTATCCAACTCGTACCTTCCGAAATAGGCTATGTAGTTTTATGTTTTCAACTCATTTGGAATTTCTGATACACATAAATATCTACAGAAAATCAGTTATGTACTTAGGAATTGAAAAAATTTTGACTCCATACACAGGTCGTCTGCATTGGTAATTTACTCGCACCTATTTAAACTTAACTAAGAACAGAAATTACTAAGTAAATGTGTAATTGTGTTTTCAGTTAACAAAGTTGGCGACACGCTAGTGGTACCCTTGTGATAAGAGCGTAATACGAGCGTTTATAAGCTGCAGTGATTCTCACTATCACGCGGGCCAAATGCTTGTTTGTTCGACTTAGCGAAAATACGCTTAGTACCTAGAAACGCGCGCCCGAGAGGTCGCTCGCGTATTTAAACCAAAAACGCGCAGCTGCAATGTTTGCTTACAGCCCACGACTTTGTCTGCGACGACGTTACTATGGCAGCAAAAGACGGACAGGCACACTTTCATATTTTTATGTTTAGTATGGACATAAAAGATATTAAACTTAAAGATAATATTATAGAGGCCATAAATTCCACAAATTACTTGTACTACTCGAGTGAAAGAAACGGTTGCCTGTTTAATAAGAAATGTTCCTTTATTAAGCCCTCCCTTTCCACGAAATAAAACGTAATTCTTAAGTTACTCCATAAAATATGACGAGGAGGAGCGTTCACCGCTATTGTCAGTGAAAATACTCTAAGCCAAAGACAAATGTTCCGCCACAGGCGAATATTTCCAAAAACAATTCCCCCCAACATATTAAACGGGAAACACACAGAGAATATAATAGTTTTATCTTGAAAAGAAAAATATCCCCTTATGGAGTACGGGGGTGCGCGGGGGTGAGGCGGGGCGTCGCGGCGATCGGCCGTTATAAAAAGTTTTCTTTGTTTTACCCGGTGTTCGCAGAGCCGCCTGATCCGTCTGGACTCCAAATGGTTTTCCGATAACATTTGTGTGTGAGGTAGCTGACGCTGTGTCCCTCCCCAACCTGCTCCTCTGCCTCTGCTTTCCGACAATGTAGATTGCATTCCAGATTCACTATTATTCGCTAACAGTTGTTCAGCTGCTAAATGTTTCATATCATGTGAATAAAGATGTTAGGTTATAATATTTCCTTTTTCAACGATTTTAAAACGCAGTTTCTTCTGCATTTTCTTGTTCGATTTTTTTGGGTTCATAAAATTGACAACAACTTTTGTCAATCTCGAGACGGTTGTCGCAAGGTATTATATTTTTAGGTTTAATTTACACTACAAATCAATGCTAATATTATAAAGCTCAAGAGTTTGTTTGTTTGTTTGAACGCGCTAATCTCAGGAACCGCTTGTCCAATAAAAAAAACAGTGTAGGATAGTCCTTTTATCGAGACAGCCTATATTTAATTTTGAAATTCCACTTGGTATCTATTTTTAAATAAATAAATATATTTCAAAAGTCGCTACACCTCCAAAAGTCACTATTCTACGCGGACGAAGTCGCGAGGACAGCTTATCAAATTATAATTAGATATCTTTGCACAACTAAGATTTCCATTGCATTACTTGTACTAAATCTTTATTACGAGATGGATGATCTGAAAATATTTTAAAACAACTCCGTTTTAATAATAACATGGCGTGCTGTGAATTAAAAAACAAAACGGTATGCGACAAACGATATTGAGGAATTGTGACATATTACTATGGCGCTGTGTTAAAAAAATGCGTGTGAGAAACTATAAAACTCGCATTAAATTGGTCGCCTTGTTGCTCATCTACATCCTCAATAAATCTCTCCTCGAAATAACTTCAATCAGAGCACGAAATATGATTTCCTCGTCGGCGCACGGAACAGCCTATTTCCTTTACATTTTTAAACCGCCCATTACATATGTTGCGGCGGAGTAGGAAATTAGCCTGTCTGTCAGTGCACTGCGTTCGCATTCTATTGGTTACTATTTATATACACCATCAGGGATGTGCACCATCTATTCAGTATGGCTACGAGAAGCAGTATTAGGAATTAAATCTTCAGTGACGATATTGCAGCAATGGTTCTGCGTAATAATATAGTCCTTGATATTGTGTAACTATTTGAATTAGTTTAGTCGTAGTGCAAAAGGTAACATATTCAAAGATAAATAAAGCTACGCTCTGTGATTGCCACCGCGCTTGCCCCGCGCGGCAAATACGGGCAAAGATCTCCCTTTCTTAGAGATGATGATGATGATTTATATTAAGATAATTGGTAGGTCAGATCGTCCTTAGACATTTGCTTTTTCAAGTTTTCAAACCATCGATCGTAACAAGCTAACCTTTACCTTATTTTATTCATTTATTTATTATAATGACATCTTGTAGACAAACAAGTGAGCACACTGAAATCGTCTACAAGACTAAGTCTTAAGCAAAATTTAATCTATATTAGTAAATAAATAATTAACAATAAACAGAATAATTAATATTATACAGGTCATTAAAAAACTGAATACACTTACAAAGCCAATTTTGGATCAGGTCACGTCGTCTAAATAAGTCATTATATATTATTATATTATATACTCAATATTAATCGTAAAGTAATACTAAAGTAACTTTTAGTAAAAAGAAAATTTAATACATTCTCGGTAGGCATTTTATTCACAACCCTGATAGAAGAAATATGCGTTCGACAAGACATTATATCGTTCGAAGGAAACTAATGCAAGCCATGAAAGTTCGAAGTTGTCGGGTCAATGTAAGTTTTATATTCTTTTTGTGTTGAAATGAGCGGACATACTTTCTCCACCTTCAAGTCTGAAAAAATTAATAATAGAATTTCATTGGAAACACTCTTTAATCAAAGCGTCTTTAAAAACTGAAATCCCAAGGGAATTCTTAAATTATAGTTGCCTTAAATTAGTGAATGAATTTTTTGGGTTCCACTGTATTAGAGTTTTGGGATTACAGCTGTTCATCTGCGACCTGCGCTGACTTGATATAACGACGTGATCTATAGGACCTTTTCCAAGGTCAGAGGTATTCTGTCATTCCGCGTTCAAGCTACCGACTTCAAACCAGTCGTGAAAGTATAACAATTAGACATATACTTTCAAATAGATATAGAAAGTAATAATAATAAATTCATGAAGATCTCATATATTGATTGGCCTAACTCCGGGATAAGTCACTTAAAGCCCTTGTGTTACCTCAGACAACAGAGGTATCACAAATATACTACTCAAATACATTTTTAACTTCCAGACACAAAACAGATACTGATATTCATCGTATAATTGGATGGACATCAAACTTGCGACCCTTGGGCACAAGATGGAACACTGTCAAACGCATTATGGGTAGTCTGTCAGTATCGATTAACTGAATCGAGCGGTGGACGTGTTGTGATCGCGCCCAACTATTGGAATATTATACACGGGGCGTTCCAGGCACTGCAGTAATGTGCAACGACAGGGAGCGTCGCCACTGGAACTTGCACTGGGCCGTTGTTAGCGGCGCGGGGTGCACGCGACGTTTCTGCAGTTTTGACGTTAACTGCATCACAGAATTGATTACTGACGCGTTAGCCGGCTTAACTGCTCGCCCCCGGTCAGCAGTTCTCAAACTACAGGCCGAGTTTAGTTTTGGTGCGCAAAAGTGGAACCAACGGAACAGAATAGAGAATCAATATTATTATGACTAGCAGGAAAATACTACTGTTATTGAAATTTTTTAATGGACCCAATGGCGCAGATGTTGGTGATCTTATCTTATGCGCCAAATGCGGGTTCGATCAAATATTTGTATGATGAATATTTGTATTTGTTCTGTGTCAGGGTGTTATTAATACGTATTTAAGTAATATATTTGTAAGTCCTGTGTTGTCTGATATCCGTAACACAAGTGCTTTAAAGCTACTTATCTCGGAGTCAAGTCAACGTATAAGATATTGGGTAAAATTATTTATTGTTTACATATTTATATTCTGTCCTAGCGTAATGTATATAGAATAAAGACTATCGTAAATAGACTATCTAATAGATTTATGCATACGTAAGAAGTTTCTGAGATTAGCACTCGCTATTAATATGATTACGCTATATATTTTGATTCTAGCGAAATAATAATAATAATAATTCCCGCAACATCTCACGCATTGACCTGATTCTATGGTATGTCGCTTCAAGCACTTCTACACAACATATTTGCTCTGGGTGGGAATCGAACACACGACCCGTGGCGCACAAAACAGGCTCACTACCATCTGACCATTTAGCTCTTAAATAAACGCTGAAATATTCTTCTAATTTGAACATATCCTATAATATAGATACGCCGAATGTTGTCAAGACAAAAATTTTAAAGTCTGCTTAAGCCATACAACGGTAGTGCTAGGTGAGGTAACTTTGAGAAGCGCTGGCGGCGACCGTTGTGGAATTTTCAATCACGTTTCCACTATCGACATTCGTCATTGCCGCTATAAACGTTAGTGTGGCCGACTGTTTGTTCCGAGAGCGGCGATGGCTCCGAACCGCCTTGGTGGAGCGACGTCGCTTGGAATGGCTTTCGCTGTTTGCTCTACGGAATGGGATGTGTGTACGAGAGCGACTGTGTGCACTTCCCGGGCACGCAGCGACGACAAATATTATTTTCTACGGATATTCATTACGACAGACCGTTAATAGCTATTCACCTGTTAAGCGCAAGTACGTTGAAAGGACGCAGGTACCCACTGTTAGGTAGAGATATAACACGGCTACATGTACGTGTACTTCATTTTACGATTTGTATATATCTTGTCGGCAGAGTAGAATAGTACCTTCCTCTGTGCCAGGTGATGCAAGAGGTGACTGAGGTACCGGAACCGACAGATGGCGGTATATCCACAACGCCTGCACATCGCGGCAATTATGGGCAAAATTCTCTTTTTCTTGGTGAGGCCTATGTCTTACAGAATGTTCTAGGACTGGTATGATGATGTTTCTTGTCTTATTTAGTTAAGCAAATTATTTCATACATTCACTGGCTTTACACGATATAGACATTATGTTTCTACTCTTTATATCCGGGATTTAATTGAAATGTAATATTGTGATTAAACATTTAAAGGCTCTCATTAAATCAACGGTACAGGCAAATGTTAAACGTTCAACAAATTTTCTTCGACCTCAAAACCTCGTCGAAGCGTCATACCCGCGTGCGAGCGGACTGCCCGAAAGCAGTATAAAGCCCGGTTGATTAATAAGCTGTGGCGTTGTTCGAAGCGCGACTAATTTATGTGTCGCAAGCCATAAAATCAGTTCCGCCCGATCGCCGCGCCGCACCGCGTCGCGCCGCGCCCGCACCATGCTCGCTCGGCGAAATTAAAACAGTAGTGTGGTAGCTAGCATTTATCTTTTAACACAGCTCTCGAATTCCTGTCTAAAAAAACAAAATAGATAACTGACGAGAAAGAAGACAATAGTGGCAGCTGAAGCATAAGTCGTCTGTGCATCAAGTTTTTACATTTAAGATAAATTACTCCGCTGGGTTTTCTTGTTCAGCATTAAACATTTCAAACCACAAAAGAAAAACATTAGTAATGATTCACTAGTTAAAGATTAATGGTGAAAATATAAAGAAATCTATTTGTTGCCCTTGCGATCCGTAAGTGAAATAAATCTTATAGTATAATACTTTGTGTCAATTTGTATGGAACCCCTGCGAGGAGTGGCGGAAGTTCCACCGTTCACTCAGTCTCAAATCAACAGATCACCCTCACTTGTGTACACACCGCCGATTGGAGGCAATCGATCGCGGGGCTGTGTCGGCGACCCGGACACCCGCGTCTTGACCACGCGCGGGCACTCCGCCCCGCCGCTACACCACTAGTAAAGTTAAATGGCTCTTGAAAGCTGTCGTACAACAGCTAACATATAATTTGCCCTCATGCTAGATTACTGAAATGAATTTGATTGGAACAACTACCAATTAAAGATTTAACTAGTGAACCATCAAAACACGGTCGAGTGACACAGTTTTGTTCCAAATTGGTTTACAAATTACACTGATGTATCGTTGTTTCATTCAATTTGAAGTGAATTTATAACAAAAATAAATAAAAAATTTATAACTTTACTCAGCATAAAGCGATTGGTGTTACGTCGCTGTCTGATAGCACGTAGGTGCGGACGATATCATGAACTCTGCTATACGACAACTGGCCAGAATTAAGTAGGCTAGTACATTATATGACCCATTGCTACCTTTAGAAACATTATCACGCCAGTTTACGAATCAAACTTGGTTAGTTGAAGGATAATTATGTAAAGAGGATTACGTCTGTGGGACAAAAAAACTAAAATTAATGTTTTAAAATGCTGTTATTGTGAAATCTCTACTACTAGTATGAAGTAAGTGTATCAACATTATGTGCCTAGCTCTAATAAATAATCTTTACAATTCTTAATTACTAAAAAACAAAATCGCGCTGGAACCGGTCCTATTGAAAGATATCCAGCAATAGACATTCTATAGCTAATGATAGGACGCTGATGAAAATTCTATATTTTGAAATTATACCATAAACATTGACAGAAAGTTTTGTAATTACATAGACAGTACTTAAGGACATAGACTTGAGGAGAGAAATATAGAAAAAAGTTAAATAAGATACTGAAAGATAGCTGCAGTAAAAGTCAAAGAAAGACATCGGCATTTATGACCCGTCAGCATTTAATAAGAAAGTGGCCATTCACACGGTTATCGGATGTGATCCAATCACAGCATATGACGTTTAACACGTCATAATTTAAGTGTGAAATAAAACGCGGGCAGTAACGGCTGATGAGGCCGGAGTGCCGCAGGGAGCGAGTCTCGGTCCATAAGTTTACGACCACGCGTAAAGTCGCGCCACCCACAATCATAAACTGTCTCATCAACAGCCACCTCCGGTGCTCCCAAATAAAACTTTACAACCTTTAAAAGTATATGAAATTACCTCACGCCAGATGAAATCTCCAAGAACACGTCAAAACTTTCCAATTGCTCCAGAATAAATTACAGTTGCTCGCACATAAACTTCACATTAATATATTAAAATTTCTCAAATACAAAACGACGTGAACACCTAAGTAGGCCATAACGATTCCTCTGATTAAATTTTTTATTAATGACATAACTTAAATTATAGTATACTTATTACTAAAGATACGTTTAATGATCACGTTATAACTTACTAACACAGCATTACACATTTGTGGAAGGACCAGCTATCGCACTAAATATAACGTAATTACGAAAATAAAGAAAACTCACTTGATAGCAAATTGTGGAAGTTTGAAGTTTTATCTCATCATTATTAAAGGAATAACGTCGTTTAGTAAGTATCTAATAATAAAGTGGAAACACCAGGGAAACAGCGCGGGGGAGAAGCAAAAGTTTCCTTTGCACGGAAAGAGCGGAGAGGCGTTTATGGAGCAAGTTTGCGGCTCGGCCCGCGGGGTGCCGGCCGCGGCGCGCGTACAACCACCGACATGCGGTCCTATTGATTTTGTATTGTAAACTTGCCCATTCTCTTATTTTGATATATACAACACATTTAAACACATCGTTTAGAATACATTAAAACTATCAAAACATAACGATGGACAAATGTTTTGATCTAACAACAGCAACCGGCGGTTTTAAAGTTCTGAAATTATTTACGTCACAATGGTATGGTTCAATTTCAATAATAATTTTAACGCCTATATTGGAACAAGCAATGTATGGAATTTACATCACTACATATTTGTTCCACAAATACATTTAGTTTACACGCGTCCCGAAGCAACTCACAAAGCTAATAGAAAGTCTATT
Organism: Heortia vitessoides; assembly: GCA_020976665.1. Taxonomy (NCBI): domain Eukaryota; kingdom Metazoa; phylum Arthropoda; class Insecta; order Lepidoptera; family Crambidae; genus Heortia; species Heortia vitessoides. The sequence goes on along the minus strand of JACJUM010001610.1, from coordinate 18,394,236 downwards.
AAGTCATTACAGATAATACCAAAGCAGTCGCCGATCAATCAGCCGGCCCTCGTCGGAGTGAGGCTCGCGAACGCAATTTGTCTCCTCCAAACACTTATTAATCACTCTAAATGTAAAATTATGTGATAAACGAGCATACATATTTAGGTGAGCTAATTGTAAATAGTGCGGCATAAATTGTTCGCCGGTTTTGAAATAATTATACACGTCTCTCTCTCATTTGAATTAGTCACTAGTCTGTACCTTGTTAAACGGCTTCCACCATATTGTTTTCATAATTTTGTCATTCATTCATATTCATGACATTCGCTTGGTATAAACCCTAATTAAATAAAAAATAAGTTTATTTATTGGTGATGTGCTGTTAGAATCAAATATTTAGTATTAGATTGAAGCAATATTTTTATAAGAACATATTAAGCCATTCGGTCGGCGCGCAGATAAGCGAAAATGATGTTGGGTGTTTGCGTGTTCGCGCCTTTTGTGCCGATGCGAGGTGTAATTGAATTATTTTTTCTCATAAATCTGGTATGGTTAACAGCGGCATGGCGTGTGCGCCCTCAAATTGCCCGGCGCTGGCGCTCTTTTTATAAAAAGGGAAAAACTGATTACTTATTCATCGTTCAATTGTACTCGGCCCTATTCTTACAGAACGCTCTAATTCCACGACTACAATTTTAATTTATGAACAGTCTTCAAATTGTTTTTTAAGTTCGTGAAATGAAGAAGTATTTTGCGTCATCAAATAGGAATTTAAACATGAGAAACCTCATTTTAAATAGCATACCGGCTTGCAGGAAAAACTGCACCCATTTATTTACGTTATGCTAAAATGTGACTTATTTCGTTCGCATTAAAGTCACAAGCTCTAAGTACTAGAAAAATGTAAAGATTAGATCAACTATCGCAGAAGCACCTGCCACATGTGAAATACACGAGGAGTTAAAAAAGGATGTCGGCGGCGAGGCGAGGAGGCCGCGCGCCCGCTCCTGGTGCGGTCGCGAGCGAGATATATGCAGAGCGCATGCCGCTCGCTCTTCTTACGTTTAAGCAACGATAAAGCCACTACGTGACTTATATGATAAATTACGCGCTTCTTGCGGTTTGTGTTTTTGCTGCCGTTCTGTATGTAAATCCTCTAAATCCCTACATGTTCTAGATGTAGCACAAAATAGTAAGGGCTTTGCGGTTTTAGGCAGACGTAATGTTTCTGAAATGGTTACTTCCATATTATGTTAACACGTTATATTTGTAGGCGACTATGGCCGACAGACTTAACTACTGAGTTACTGAAAACGTATTTTACAATAAAATAACAGGCGGTATCAGGCTTACCAATAAGTACATTTTAAAATTACGTTACGAGTAAGCTTGTTTCTAAAACATATTATAGTATTAAAGATTACTGCTCTAACCTAGCTTTAAGACAACGAGTGCCGTCGCATGTAGGGGTTTCATTACCACTAACTATTTAGCATTGATAAAACTTTTATCACCACCAGTATATCTTGTAGGTTCCTTTCTGCTGGATCTTGTAATGAACCTGCATTAAACTTCAGTTTTAGACCCTTTCGGTGCCGGCAGACTAGCATAAGGTGGGCCACATTTAAACGGTCACAAAAAGAAATACGCAGCGATAGCGAGAGAAAATAAAAACGCCAGTATTCAATAAAGGACCCCACAATAGCGCAAACACGTTAGAAAGCAACTTAATCACCAAAAAAGCGGAAAGTGTTGAACTAGATGCTAATTAACGGACATGGAAAACGGTTAACGATGCGTAAAAAAACTATATCCCAATGTCCATCCCACGCGGCGTGGGCGACACGGGCCGGCGCATTGTGGCGCGGGACTGACACCGGGGCAATTAGGGCCGACTCGGCTCGCCCGATTTGGGGCCGGGCCTTGTAAGGCACGTGCAAGCGCCAGAAACAAGCCCTCGGAATAGACCAGACAAAAACTATCTCGAACACCGCTTATGAGAAATGATACGCATAAGGCGAGGTTGCTTTAGAAGTATTCCGACTTGAGTAGTTTCATATTAGTCCGTGGGCGATTTTTCCCCGACCTTTATATGTTACATGCAGTGGCGCGACTTGTCTGGCTTAAAATTCATTGGCCAGTGCGTTATCGTAGTTTATTCAAATTCATAATCATAAGTTCCGCGGTAAGATAAAGTCGCATAAACCACAACTTCGATATTGGTACAGAACGGAACTATCAAACGTACACACGTTTTGGAGGCATCTCTTGTGCAAAACTCTGTGGAGATGATGGGGGGGGGGGGGGGGGGGGGGGGGGGGGGGGGATTCGCAAATACAACATTAATTTAGCAAGTAATTACACACATCTGGGATGTGACAATATTTGCACTTCCGCGGAGGTTGCGACACGTTCGACACAAGCGCAAGAACACAATCGAAAAAGATTCGAATAGTCCACCACTTAACGCACCAAAAGTACACAAAGTGACTCGCATCTTTCCACAAAACTTCCTAACATATAGTTCTTATTGACAAACATATAGAAACGTGTACAAAGGTGCTGAAGAGGTCCGCAAACAACAGTAGCAATATAACGAAGATATTATACGAGCCGTTGTAAATAAAATGACAACGGATGCATACAAAAATGTGCTCGGAAATGACTAGTCAAACGCGGTTTAGAGAAGCGAAAATGAGTCTTATTACCGAGGCGCAAGATTCAGAGCGGTTCGGTAAGTGTCGCTGGGTTTGTGGCCAGTTACAGCGTAACGGAGGAGTAAAGTTTTACAACAGGTAGTTGGTGTAATGCTGCTTTGTGCGCGCCGGAAAAACGCGTAAAAGCTGACATTTAACGGCGCCCAGGTGAGACAATGGATGGCGGCGTTGAACACCGCCGCCGCCACCGTCCTACCCACTTACCATTGATAATGCCGGGTAAGTTTAACAAAACTCGTACAATATATATATAGTACTTTCTGGTCGCTCTATTGAACTCTTTGAAGTAGAAGTATTTTGTTTCTCATAAAATGTTCGTCAGTAATCAGCATCCTTATCATGGCAGCCGTAGGGCGTCCGCTGCTGGCCAAAGACCCGAAGTGATTTTCATCAGGACCGGTTGTATGCAGCCTGCGACCAGCGCGATCTAGCAGTATTACTAATTAGCATATTTTCTTTGATTCGGATCAAATGTTTCCTTCGTAATGTTGATTTATAATATTCATACATTGACCTGACTCTGTGTGAAGTGCTTGTTTAAAGCACTTGTGTTACGAGCATCAGATAACTGAGGATTATCATAGGTAACTTATGTAGGTACTTAAATACATCTATTTAACACCCAGGCACACGAAAAACACAAACATCATCATATAAATATTTGTCATTTGTGGGGATCAAACCCACGATTCCTGGCGCATAAGATAGGATCACTACCATCTGCGCCATCGGGCCCGTCAATTGCATGATTTCGTATTATCTAGCATTAAATTATTTCGGGTGACGTAAATCGCATCTATTATTTATTCTCTCTTCTTAAAATTATTTCTGCAGTAAATTAGCATAAATGATATCGTATCAAATACGACTTTTCCGCAAAATTTACTCTCACTGACGTCAGAATGACACTCAATATGTCTGCCCTTCATTATTTCAATGAGGTATGTTTCGTTAATTATCAATTGGCATAATCTTTTCTTTGCCAATAAACTATTATTGATTATTACAGTAAACATAATAAATCTGATATTACTGAACATACAGTCAGATAAAACACAGCTCACAACTACTCATCAAAATACAATTAATGTAAGAACATTGTGCCGAAGGGTCGTCGACCTATACCTTTACCTCGGGAGGCAGCTCTCAGAGTTTATGAGTCGGAAACTGTAACACTTTTTGTCCCGCCGGAGGGCAGCCCGCGCGGGGGGCGGGGCGGGGAGCGCAGCATTCGGCAGATGTAGTTTCTGGGTAACTGAGGATCATCATTGAGCTTCCAGTTAAGCTCTGTCGTAAAGGTTTAATGCATATTTTATTATTATTCGACATCGGAAGCAATGTTCGGCTCATATCCTATATCAGTCCCTTTATTTCTTTCATATAATATCGTTTAGCTGTAATGTACCGGCAGAGTAGAATAGTACCTCCCCTTTTACCAGATATCGTAAGAAGCGACTTAGATACCAGAACTGATTAATGGCGTTATATCTAAAATGCACAGGGCAGGGCTGAGCAGCAGCATCACGATCAGCAAGCTACGCTCTGAGATTGCCAACACGCTTATCCAATGCGGCAATTATTGCCAAAATTCCCCCTTCCTCTGGGGAGGCCTCCACCTAGCAGTGGCTGTTATATTGATTACGTTGAATTTCGTTTATTTGCCGTAGGATATTGACTATATATATATATATATATATATACACACCGATACCGACTATATATATATAGTCGGTATGATATGTGTATGTGTGCATTCGCAAGTCACTTTAGGCTCATTACATTAAATAACTGGCACAATTAAGACAGTCGGGATAAATTGCGTGCAAGAATCCGGATTGCACCACCTACGGGCTTAGTTATGCGCGGGCCCCGGTAGGTGGCGCCCCGGGGGGCCGGCAGCCTTGAGGGGCGCCCTGCTTTGTCCTCGACCTGGTCCGAAGGCCGGCGAAGCGACCTATCTACACATTTCGTGACTTCCTGGTGCAACTTACAATAGAATAGAGAGAGAAAGTACAAGGTTTTGGTTTCCATCAGTATTAACATTACTTCGTTTTATACGCCATTAATAAACTCCATATCCGAATACGTACAAATGTCCTGGTGCCGAAGAACCGATTGCCTGTCGGAAATTTACTTGACCGAATTTAATTTGAAATTAACATTTTAATAACTATATATATAATTGTTTGCCATATTTTTTGAATTTGTAATATCATGTGCCAGTTTATAGAACTACGTCTGAATTTCTAAATAACTTTTGTTGTTGAAGACTATTTTGAATTGAACTCATTTACCATATCAGCAGTTTAGATTTTTTTTGATATTTTTATTCGACCAAATTTGACATCGGTATAATAACGGAAGTAAACAATAAGTTTTCGAATAAATGAAGATTAACAATATAAATTCGAACTTTGATAAGTAACACTGATGCCGTTACTTACGTTGGACCTGGAGAAGTTTATCCAGTCAAAGATTCTAGACAGAGATATGTTGAACGGTTTTATTAGAATTAGCGCGTTCAGTGATCGGCTCTGATCTTACATACCGCGCTCACACCTACATTTTGTACATTGCAATATCTTTTCGAGTGATTGAGAAACAATTATAAATAGATTATATCTTAATATTTATATAAATTTGTCGATCAATTCAGTTTCGTGGACTGCATTGGGCCGCCTGCGTCGGCTGGGACATGACGATCCGTATCACAATAATGATTCCGAGCATTAGCGCGTACAATCTTAGGCTACCTTTTGTTTTAAATTACGAAATGTACCGATGTAAATGTGCGCCGGGCCTTGTTCCGGCCGATTATTAGAAACTACTGCAGATAAGGGGCAACCGGCCGAAGCGAAATAATTGGATACCTGGTACACTTTCAGTGGTCCTAAATGAACGTTATTCCCAGAAACAATATTAGGTTGTGCTCTCACTTGTTGCTTAGCGCTCTGTTGCGCAACAGAACTTCAGACATTTTCCGATAGTTGAGATCTTGTAGTTGTGTGATTAATGAACATCGACCTAGTTATGAGAGTTGTGCTATTTTGTAATTCTAAGGTAAACTATAAGTCAGAGATAAGAGTTAATCGGGCGGCCTACGCGACAAACGCTCGGTACAGACGGAGACTTGATGACAGAACTTGTAAAGTAAATAACATGTTGTCGCGCGTCGTCGAGATATCGGGACACGTAGCCTAACGAGTTCGGGAACAACGTCGCCTGTTTGTCGGACAAGATAGCAATCAAGTCCCGAAAGCTGTTACCAAAGTAACACATGCCCACACATATTTTTCGATCACTTACAATACAGCAGACTTAATAATAATATATTAGAAACTAGTATTTATATAACAGACGTTAGAGTGTTTATTCCTTTGCTATTGTTACGTTTTGATGTTTCATTTAAATTGTTGTCATTTAGTTGTGCATCGACCGGAATAACTCACGCAACCTTATTTTCTGTTTCCATCCATTTAATAAGTAAAGCGATTGAGTTGGCGCCACATACCTGCAACAAAAAAGTATTTGGTTATATACATTGAAAAATACGTAAAACAGAATATCAACATTTAAATTTAAATTGATATCGGTTTAATGGAAAGCGTTTTGCCTATGAATAATATGACTTGTTAAGTGATATTAAGTTAAGACTGCTGTTTTATTTTTAGCAGACCAGGTCAGCAACCTATAGGTCGCTATTTAATGTCGTATAAGAATATCACTAGCTTGTTGCCAACCTTTAAACTTGAAGATATTACGTAACATAACACAGTAATTTCACTGACTCTCAGCATTCAAACCGGAATACAGCAATACGAACACTGCCATTTGGCGTTAGAAATAGATGAGAGATCAATGCAGGCGCCTATTTCTATAAAGTCTATCAAGAACATTTTAACTATTCACTAAAAACCAAATAGAAGCTCTTTATCCATGTTATATCATATAAATAAAATATGTAAATATTAGCTGCCTTTCCTTTGGTCATCATCGTCGTTATCATATCAGCCACAAGACATCCAGTTGTATGCGGCATGTGTCCAGCGCGATCCTGCGGTTTTATCGGGCATCAGTTCTTTCGTATTTCATCAATTTTCATTATATTTTCATGCAAGTTTTTTCCATGGAACTGATAGCAATTAAAAATAATGAATGTTTATTAATTATACAGAATACGTAAAGGGTACGAATACTGTTAATAGAGAGGGTCTGCAGTGAGGCAGCAACGCAGATGTCGTGTGTCGGCCCGGGACGCGCCCGTGAGGTCGAGCGCGCTCTCTCCTACATTATTCAGCTGACCAGGACGTCTTGCGCTGAGTGCGCGGGAATGGATCGCACCCGATTTGCTACACTAAGATTCATTGAGTGCTGAAATTCAATCATGGGATGGATTTGATCCCGGGTTTCTCCACGTTCGATGTGGACGCTCATCAACATATAACTTCGACTAAATGGTGTTACTTTTATATGGTATGGGTATATATACATTTACGACTGTGACTTCATTCAGGATAGGAAAATATTGTGATGTGAATTATAGACTGATGCGACGTTAGTCGCTTAAAGCTCTTTGGTGTTATATCAGACAGAGGAATCATTAAAACAATATGCCAACATATTTAACACCCAGACTCGAAACAAACTCTGCATTCATCACATAAATATCAGGCTCACAAGATCAGCGGTAGACCTTGAAGGTACAGGAACAACGTGGTGGCAGTAAGCGAAGTACGCCACGATCTAAAAATGGAAATATTAGCGTGCCGTAGTGAGAAATAGGCGCAAACTGATGTTTGTGTGTGTGTGTGAACTGAAAGTAGATTCAGGCAAAGTTCAAAGGATCATAAATCAATCACGATAATGTTTAGTTTCCCTTGCCCTGGTGCGGCCGTTAAACACTGCTAGACCTGGTGAAAGTGACACCTGCCCGCTAACGCACGTATCAATTTAATATTTAATGTAAAGCAATGAATTTATGAATTAATTTGCATCAGCCAACCATCAGCGGAGGGAGCGGAGAACTTTAAACTGTGCCGGGTAATTCAAATGGATCTAGATCTGCGACGTGCGGAGCCTTTTAATTAAGCGGGTGTAATTACCACGAGAACGCCTTGATAAACATTTTATTGCTGAATTTGTTGACTTTGATTCTAAACGTCGGTTTCCTCATATTAGATCAGTTGATTCTACTTAATGAGAAATAGTGTGGTTCGTGTTCAATTAAAAGAACCCTTTTATATTGAACCTTTACAATAAGAAAACAAAGAAAATGTTTGAGCGCGTGAAAATTATATTTTTTGCGTTGATGAACTATTCTTACTAATACTATAGACGCAAGAGTTTGAGAGAATGAGTGTGTGTTTGAACTATTTCACGGCGGAACGACGGAATATTTATGTATTTATTATTGGTTCATATACAGATTACTGTCATACATACTAATTTTCATAATCCTTACTAATATCATAAACGAAAGTAACTCTGCATGTCGGTCTGTTACGCAATGACGCCTGAACTACAGAACCGATTTGAATGAAATTTAGTACACAGATAGTCAAAAGCCTCAGAAAGGACATAGGCTACTTTTTCATTCGACATAAGAGTTGTAAGGGGTCGAAAGGGGGGATGAAAAGTTCTATGGAAATATCGCTATTATTAGAGCTGGAAGCTTAAAACTTATTATTTAGCCTATTGATTTGTATATACAAATAAATATAACATTCAAAGTTTATACAAGTTAAAGTAAAAAGTTATGAAAGGTATGATGGTACCCAAAGAAACTACCGCACGCGGACGAAGTCGCGGGCATAGATATTTAAATATTATATTAACTAGACGGTAACATAGGCGATGTGTACACGACATGTTTTATTAAATTTTTTTTATATTTTTTTCTTCTAGATCCGAATACAATTCAGCACAGAGATTATTTTATAGACCGAAAACAGGCTTTTTTGTTCCCGATTTATATATTTTGGCTTTTATTTTTCTCTATGGAGTTCGTACGACGTTTTGCTGCAGCACAGTTTCACTGTCGCCCAATAAAGACTTTTCTCAGAATAACAGGAGCTCCTTAGGGTTGAGATAACAAGTAAAAACCACACGGGCTAAGTCGTGGGTGGAAAGGTAGTAATCAAAGAATTTTAAAGATCCGTAATCGGACAGTTATTGACATAGCCTAGCGGATTAACATGTGCAGGGGGCAATGGTTTGCGCATATTGCACGCAGAGCCGACGATCTATGGAGCCGTGATGTTCTAAACCTACGTGAGCAACCACGCAACCACGCAAAACACACGCAGCAAGGGACTTCCAAGCGCAATTTGGATAAACGTTTTAAATAAATCAGGAGGATCTAATCCAGGCCATACGCTACCGTACCCATTGGAAATCAATTGGGGAGATCTATGTCCAGCGCTGGATGTCCGACAGTGTAGATATGATAATGACACTTCAATCCTTACAAAAAGATTTTGAAAAAAAATATATGATTATCGAAAACGTAAAAATATCAAAACCCATGGGGCAAACCAACATCGAAATACGATACCTGTTTTATAAATGCAATACGGATTACCTAGACGCTCTTCAAGTGACTGAAAATTGAAACTAGCAGCTGAGTCGTAACATTTATGGCCCAGTAAATTGCCCATAAATCAATGAGCCAACGACGTCGTCTGAAGGCATAAATTGTCAATAGACGCCATTAACTCGCGCTCCACAAATGCATGTTTTCATAAACAGTAGCATGCTTTGTAAACAGTTTCAATTATGTCTGGTACATTTGGGTCAATATCTACATGCTTCGACATCTAGGTACTCACGATTCAACAATTTTCCTGATAGTCATGCTTATATTAGAAACAATACCAAAAAGTTTATATAGATAGATGTATATTTTGGACAATGTGTAAAACATTACAATAAAAAACCTCATATTTCAAATTGGCAGTCTGTACTCTAACTTGTTTAACTGTATTCCTCTGTACAAGGTAGTAAGTCTGTAGTAAGAGGTCGCCTTTAGGTACCAGAATCGACAGATGGCGGGATATCCATCTGATACGAGGGATGGGCAGCAGCAACCCCGTCGCGAAAACTGCGCTCTGCGATTGCCAATACGCTTGCTGTAGAACTTTTATACTAGACTATACTATAGTTTTAAGAAAAACCCATCAAATATCCTTCTTGGGGTGCACCCTGCGTTATAAAATAATCCTCTGTGCAAAATGTCAAGTTTCAAGTTGAAGTCAGTCAGTCAGTTTTTCCTTTTAATATAGAAGCAATTATATTGTAATTTTGAATAAAGTGTCAATCAATAAATACATAACACACATTATAAATTGTACGTGGTTCGCTTAAAGTAAACTGTACTTCACAGAGTTTTGACTAACGATCCGCGTTTGAAACGGCACAAGTGAATGCAGCAGATAACGTACAACCGTCAGCGAAAGCGATGATGAAGGTGTGAGGGATTACAGCGGGCATATTTCATCAGTCGCTAATCCGCCCTTTGGAAGAAGCACGCGACGCGACAAGATGGATGTTGCGCCGCGTCGCCCGGAATTATTCATGCCGCGGAGACACAATCTCTCTCATCGTTCTATCACTCCAACCGCTTAACAGATAAACTGAATCAGGGGCACTTACACACTTCTTCTATCACTTGGTAAACAATATTACGAGTGCTGCCTCAAACAAACGTGTTAACAAGGTTATATAAATAAATTTCTTCTGATATTTGTGAGAATATGTACTAATATTATATAGCTGAAGAGTTTTTTTGTTTAAATGCGCCTTATTCAGGAAAAGCTGGTCCCGATTTAATATATTATTGCAGTATTAAAGATAGTCCATTTATCGGGGAAGGTAACTATACCCCCCAAAGTGACTATTTCATGCGGACGAAGCACGCATACTACTTTTAAAACGCGGTTTATTTCACTTTTTACATTTTTTGTTCGACTTTTTTTGATGTTGTCAAAATTGAGAACGGTTGCCATAAGGTCAACAAAACAACGAACATAAAATTAAAAGATCCAATAAACCGGGGATTTAAAGTCGTTAAAAGTAGCTTTAAAGACATCAATAACGAACGCGTCAATGTTCGAAAATAGAATAAAATCTTTTAAAATTCTCATATAGCAGTATATGTGATGTGGAAATAAATATTTTGTTAAAGAAAAAATTTGCTTTGTCTGTTGAAAAAGTTTGCTTTGTATGTTCCATCTAATGTTTTATGACTAAAAATATAGAAATGTAGATCTTGAAAAAGGGTACGTTTACTTTATCGCGAAAAAAAACGAAAAAAAATAGCTTGTGTTACTTTGATAATAACTCCCTATCCACCGAAAGTCATATTAACACCACCACCACGGCCTAGCCAGGAGCGCAATTATGACTTTCGACTGTGAAATGAAATCTTCCCGGCCGAGGTGGAACTTCTCAACGGCGGGTTGCTGGCAGCCCTGAGCAGAACACATTATGCGCTCCTTGAGAGGTCTCGTCGGAATAAAATAAATAAATATGGAGCAGATTCGCGGGATGATCCCGCTTGATTGATGTATTGTCTGCGAGCGCTCGCCCGCGCGACTCTCTCGATAAACGAGGTTACGACTTACATCGGATACAATTGCGTTTATAAGAATCGATTTCTCTTCGACTGTATTGGATTTGGACAAATTTGTTTGCGATGCTGTATTGTTATTCTATTTATATAAACTGTTGGATCGCTTCACTAAATATTCCGTATTCAACATGTTAAAACAAACTTTCAACATTTTGAGTACGAGATATTTAGTATTTCTCTTAGTTTGAATGACATATACTTTATCTAATTAGTTATACACAAATAAGAATAAACGTCAATCAAACGTAATACTTGGACCTATATCGATAAACACAAAGCCTCCTTATTACTTCCGGCGACCGGCAACCTACATGCCTGATAAGGTAGCGATGTCGCACCCAAATCAAATTACGTCAATTGCCTCGGACGGGACGCCGGCAACAAAATAAACAAAGAAGGAAACATCGGGGGCACGCACGCGGACACCAATTAACTAATTGTGACTATTCCAGAACTAGTTATGTTACGTGAGAGTCCATAATTGCCCGTGACGTGCGCCCGCTTCTGCAGCAGTTATTCACTTGAAGGCAGGAATACACTCGTTGGAGCGGTTTATTTCATAAAACTATAAAAAATGTTTCGTAACTGCAGCTAGTTCTACCGGGCGTGCCACTTTTATCATCCAATTTTGTAAATTGGCTTAACTTGACACATTTTATGAAACGTCCGTTGATTTTTATAAAATATTCGACCGTAATGGACACAGGAAACTGTTTCGGTGCCTCTATACCAACGTTGCCGTTATTTATGTGTACAGATATGCCTTCGCTGTCAAACTTATGCTGCGTTTATGATAAGAGCTCGATTAACATAAATGATGCATCGACGTCTATCGACAACAGATTATTGATATTCCAGCCGTAAAAAAAATGAGATGTTTCTCAATTCGTTAGTGATAATAAATAAGAATTTACCTCAAACAAGCAGTCCGATGGCTGCATTTGTGTCACTAAATTGAATTTTAGTGGACGATAAAGTTGGGATTTAGTGGATAATAATGTTTCGACATGACGAAGTACTTCTGACTTTTACTCCTGACTACAAAAGTGGTAGGGGTTTCTCTAATTACGCTCGACATGGCTTGAACTATGACTTGAGAGAACTGTTCCAAAGCGTTACAACTCGTAATGATAGAATAATAACTTGCATTGCTAATTGATTAAGAGCTTAATGAACTTCGGGATAGGGGCGATAATGGAGAGCAAGGGCCAGAAGTCGAGAATTACGCAGTAGTCATGTATAAGGTCAATTTGTTGGAATGTCGACTGAGTGACGGTTCAGTACTCGATAGATGCATTGTAGTTTTCAATGAAGCCGATGAACGGCGTCTCAGTGCTTTCATTAACACTAATCTATTAAGCCATTAATGGATATACGTAGAGACGGGAATAATTGCGTATTCAGTGTTGGTAGTAAATAAATTACTTCGTGGATCGTGGCACCGCGGTTGCTCGCATAGGAATGTACGAAAAAGAAACTCGATGTGAATTGGGACATGCGGTAATTGGTTTGGGATTCAAAGCGAATTCTAACTGGTAAGCTCTTTGGTATTGTAATCAAAACAACAATCTGAATGTTCATAATCCGGCACAGTTCCCTCGCCCGGTAATGTCGTGAGTTATTATTTTCATATCGGATTGAGTCGATTTAGTTCGACAAAAGAGGCTCCACGTAAATGATATGGACATTTTGACAGAAATAACTATTGGAAAACCAAAACTAAAGGTAAGTAACTAAATATATAACGGAATTACACAGATAAGCAGATTGTCCCTTAATTTATATGAATCTTTTGATTTTAAAACGTCAATGCAACTCGATGTAACTACAGTGGATAATATGGCACACCATCGCGATGCCGACAAGTTCTACCATCAGTTCCAGTGGGTGCTTATCAGCGGCAGGTAGGTTTGTAGGGTGCTGGCCAACAAAAGCGGGTGACTGCATGCGGCGCCCCCCGCGGGTAGGGACCACACGCGTGGCCTACCGGGTCTCTGCGACTTGGGGACTTTGAGACATTTCAATTGACTGACTGACTGCCATACCAAGGTAGGGTCAAAACTGTTAGAGTTAGAAACTTGAAAATTTGTACAAAGGTTCCTTTTTAAACGTAAGGGAGTACTAATAAAGAATTTAAAATAATACTCCCTAAGGAGTTTAAGTAGGGTGCAAAGTGGTGAAAAGAATGAAGGTTCTTCATTTAAAATCACAAAACACGTAGTAAATATGTTTTCAAAAATCATTCCTTAAAAGGATTAAAGGGTGGTGCAAAGTTTGTAAGAAATCTTTCTAATTCTCAAAGTTATTCCTATAAAATGTAATATCTACATTTATAAAAGGAGTAGCTAACTTACTTGCTGACATATATCACATACAAAATCAGTATTACAAGCCCACTTATCAAGAAAAGTTAAAGACTGTATAACATCTGCGACCAAAACCAGCGAAGCTAAACGATACTAGGTTTGTACCAAAATTAGCGTGGGTAAACCGGCGGGGCACTTCTAGTATATAAGGAAAATACAACAGAATCATGAAAGCACGGAGTAGTTTGTAAAGGCAGTTATTGTGTTCAATAACACATTTCAATGTAATTAATAAGAAAGGTAAACCATAGTTTACTATTATAGAATTATTAGTGTTAATAAATAAAGTGAAAGATGACTGGTACTTAATAATTGTTTGCCTTGCTTAAAGCTAACTTATGTATCATACAGATTTTATTGATGTGTTTTAACGGCGTTTTGATTCCGTTTGAAGCTATTACCTGTATTATAAGCAATAACAACAACAGAATAAATATTTGCTAAATCTACAGTTTGCTGATAATTGAATACACATGTATTCTAACATATCTTTTTTGAACAGCATGCGGTTGGTCACCCTGGCGGACCGCTCGCTGCGCCGGCGCGGGACCGCACTCCGCTCCCGCTCGAACACACTCATTTTTCACATAATGGAAAAAATAAATAACGCGAATGTGGCGGGGGTCCGTAATGAAAATGTGATTCCTTCGAGGAGATGCAATAAACGCGGGACTGTCGCGCTACGTTCGCTGCTTATGGCAGCTTAACAACAACAGAGGCTCCTCCAATAAACTCTAACAGACACGAAGTACTTTTAGTCGCCTATTCTGGTTAGCAATCGTATTTTTAAAAAATAATGTAATTAATAGACACATATTCGATGGACCTGATGGCGCAGAAGGTAATGCTTCTATCTTGTGCGCCAAAGGTCGTGGTTTCGATCACCACCCAGGACAAATATTTATATGTCGATATTTGTATTTGTTTTGTGTCCGGGTGTCGAATATGTATTGATTATAAATTATATTTTTAATTCCTATGTTGTCTAATGTCCATAACACGAGTGCTTTAAGCGACTTGTTTAAGAGTAAGTCTTGATGAGTCAGTTTTATTCATTATATGAAAGTAATCTACCACTATAACGGAATACGTCAATGTCACCGCCTGATGGAGTCTTCGACGCTAAGTGTCGTATAAGTCAACTGACGAATGAAAAAGAACAACGGTAAACCATAGCTCTTATGCAACAGGACGAGAATGGGTTGAGGCATTCCTATAGCTAGACTACGTTCTGCTTGCTGCTACGCGTACCCAGTGTGGCAATTGTAGGCAAAAATATGGAATCTATTGTGAAGGCCTGCCCGAGATAACGGGATTTTTGGAGCACATAATTGCTGCGCTGGGCAGGCGTAATGGCAATCGCAGAGCGCAACTTCGCGACGAGTATGATGGTATCCATCCTCACTCTGTAGTATTTATGGTACGCCGTTTCAGATGGGGATACCGCCACCTGTCGGTTTCGGTACCTTAATTGCCTCTTATGGCAGAGAGATACCAGGCCTTCACCAAGCAGTGAAAGTCTTATGGCTTATATGATGATGATGTTGAATGTATAAGCATATTTGAATCGTAGCCAATTATGCATATAAAAAACTGCAATCACAAGCCATTGGTCTTCGAAACAGTAATGCAGCCGACGCAATGGAGGTGGAGTGCGGGCGCGCGCTGGCCGATAGCGCGCTGCATTGTTCGCGCCCGCGATGCGCTCCGCGATATCCCGGGCCTGCGGGGCGTCTCGTTAGCCTCGGCTTTCAATCTCAATGTGGATTATTTTCCTTTTATTTTCATATCAAGTTTCTATCTTATAAAGGTTGTTCGAAGTATTTATAGATGCATGCACAACTCCGAGAGACAAAAAAGTAAAGCGTAGATAATGAAGACAAGACCTATTTTACTTAAGAAGACGGGTGGCATTGGGCTTATCATTAATATATAGAAAATCATTAAATAACGTGAGGTAACCGTGTGATACTGGCAGAGTATAGGGCGGGTATGGGCAGCAGCATTCCCGCCGGGAAATCAAATAATACTTATTTTTAACGCGGTTCATTTAAATTTCTTTTTTTGGTTGCCGATTAGCTTACATTTGCTAATCTTGGAACTTGCTGAACCTTAACTTAGAGGATATTGTCCTCTAAGAAAAGGACAAAACGTTGCACAAAACCATACTAAAAGTTAAATAAACCGCTCTTGACAACAGTTTTATTGTTTTATTTATATTGGTTAGAGAAAATAATCCCGGTTGTAACGAAGTGAGCGGTGTAATAGACACCTTCAATTAGTAAACAAATAGAAATGCGGAAACGTAAAACTGAGTTTGCAAAGAGGCATGCTGGAGTTTTCGCCAGACAATGGCTCTCAAGTTAATGCACGCTCCCGACTGGGGGCTCGCCGGATCGCTGCAGTTTCCGCTAGAACCCTTTGGAGTTGGCCCGAGAGCCTACAGTGAGCGAACAGAACCCTCTCAAAACTGAGCGTGATTTATGCGGTTTTTTACAGCAAGTTCCGGGAGTCGATCCTGTTTTTATTAGCTCTCACTCTGTTATGACAGGGACGCAGCAAAAAATGTCTTTGTGTTTTCATTGTAAACATTTTTTGTTGGTGTTCCTCGACACGTTTGCATACAATCGGGACAATTATTTATTTTTATTGATTGTCGGATTTGATGATTCGACATTTGATTCAATCAACATTGTATTGTTAGATGGAGTTGTATGAATTCCATTTCGAGTCTATTCACCCGCGATGGAACATTTACAATTCCAAGGTAGACGAACTTCACGCAGCATAAATCCGTATTATTTTTATTCATGCGAGAGTATGACTGTTTGTTACGCTTCAACGGTAGACGGTGCATCAACTATTATATTAAAAAAATATCTGTTACCAAAAACATTTTTTGTTTCTGTCAGATAGTTATAACATAATCTCTGTAATAGCATTTTAAAACAAATTCTTCGATAAGACTAAAGTATTCAAATGATATGAACTAGATATCGGAGTCAGACTGTTGGAACTTGAGGAGTTTTCAATTGAGATAACATGTTGAATCAATACATAAATTATAGTTGAGATAGAGAGCTCGATAAATCGTTTTATCGGTTTTTATTACGAACATATTCGGCCCCGTTGAGATGGATATCTGGGCCCGAAAGCGAAACTGTGTTCACCCCACGACGTTCGATAAAGCCAGCACACTCCCAACAGGAAAAAATAACTGATTTGTTTTTGTTAAGGATGTTTTAACATCATTTGTTTTTTATTCGATCTAATCTTTATTAAGTTTTGTTCCGTTGGCCTTTTTACAATACTGAGAGGTGGTTAATTCGGTCCCTCTTTGTCCTCATGTGATAAATGGTGTCGGGCCTCGCTGGCGGTAAATCATTGCTTTAGGACAACTGTATTATCTTCGAGCTAATAATAGATACCAGTGCTGAGTTTTCGTTTTGTCGAAGCAATTCAATTCATGCACTTGACCTGAGTCTAGACCTAAACTATTACTACTAAATAAACTGGACGAGTCGACTGATAGAACACTGACTATCGGGTTCTGCTATTTTTACTAGACAATCATGCTAGAAACTTAGGATTGTATTGAATATAGATTATATACAACCGGTTCTATTTTCTCCCACTTTATATTGAAAGCTTTTGATAATCTTTTTAACCTCAAGGTGATATGACGAGTCTTAAAGAAACTATTCAACTAAGATTAAGTGATCAGCGTCGCTCACGGACATCTGCAACACTAAAGGAATCACAGGCGCGTTACCGGCCTTTAAGGAGAGAATAATTTCTACTCTTGGAGGTCACTAATTCGCAAGATTCGTGAATACCGCTATCTATATATGAACATATTAGGTACCAACACTAAGTGCTAACTAGATTTTTCTTATGACGAGCATTGGAAAAGAATGCTTTCACCGTATTCCTAAACCGTATGTGACCAAATATGTAGTACCCGTCCAGCGGTGACTTTGTAAGTCGAATATAATTACAAGAATGTGGCGTCTCAACGTCAGCGAGGAGCGCGATACATATCTTTATTGAGCGCACACCGTGTGCAGTTAAGGAGATCTGGTTTGACATGTCAAGCCAGAAAAGTGTAAACCAAACGCCGGTTGGGCCAGTGCAAGAAACGACTAATTGGTTGAGTGACATGTTAACTGACTTTTATGTCGAAGAGTTTGATTTATGAGTCGATATCTGGCGTCAAAAGTGTTTGATTTAACTTAGATTACAGATCACAGGCGCACTTTTTATGATACTTCGTTGAAAATTAACGTTCGGTTCGCGCCATTGCGTAAATATTACAACTGCCGCGAATCTTTAATATTTTATTTTCCAAGAAATATTCTTCTTAAATTTTATTTAAGTTACATCACATCCACATTAAACGATGGAGAAAGATCGATTTAAGAATGAGGAAATAGTAAAAAAAAGTCACCGATAAAGTCCAAAGAACTGCCTTGGAATGGCAATACAGGGACAGATGACCTGCTTAAATCCATAGGACACGATCCTATTGATATTCTTTTGGGGAGATCCACAAGTAGACTGACATTATCATGTACGTCTGTGTATCATCTTATGTATAATAATTTTTACTGATATTATGAAGAGAACAGATAATTAGATTTGTATGTAATGAATAGCTTGGAAAAAATGAACTGATTGATGAACTGATTATAGAAATTCTTTCACTAATATAAAGCTACACTATTCTGGAGAATATAATATAAACAAAAATAACAGAGATTCCTAACTTAAGTGGAAATATATACTGGATATATATTTTTGTACGATTGTATCAAATACACTTCAAAACTACAAGACCGATTTCAAGAACTTTTTTACCAAAATAGATACTTACATTATCAGCGACTAACACCAGCTGTAGTTTATATGGAACTACGCGAGTGAAAGCGCTGCTGGTTTATAATATAAATTTAGTATATTTATTTACAACCCTATAGTATTCTTAACGGTATCAGGAAATGGTATAAGCCAAGAACATGTAATCGAGTATACCCGGAACAGTATCCCAACAACCCGAGTATCGTATACAAGCGTTATGACAAGATGTATACGTCAATAGAATAGATGTCAGGGGAACTCTATTGTCTAGTATAATAGGTAGTCTCAGTGGAGCCTTACATGCTTTTATGTTCGACTGGATGTTCATAGCGGTGAGCCGATTCCAACACTGACATATGGTAGTGAATGTTGGGTATGGCAAAAGAAGCACGCGAGTAGAATAAATGCTGCTGTAATGAGAGCACTTCGAAGTATGTATGGTGTGAGTTTGAGAGATTGATTACAGAATAGTGTGATAGGAGATCGATGTGTAAAAGATGATGTTGTGACAACAATAGGCAAAGAAATTGATGAAAGTAGAATAACTGCACAAATATATAGAACGGAAGTGAATGCAAGAATTGGTATAGGACGACCGAAGCGAATATATCATAACCGGGTAGAACAGGTATTAAAGAAGGGCCAGAAGAAGTACCAATAACAAACGACCGTGTGTCAAAGGACAATTATTATTAGTATTATTTTTAATTCCCACTATATCTCATACATTGACCTGACTCCATGGTCAACAAGTCACTTAAAGCACTTATGTTACGGATGCCAGACAACAGAGGAATCATATATATACTACTTAAATACATATATTTAACACCAAGACACAGAACAAACACAAATATCATCATATAAATATTTGCTCTGGGTGGGAATCGAACCCACGGCCCCTGGCACACTAGATAGCATCACTACCATCTGCGCCATTGAGCCCGTCAAATGGGAGCCCCTTATTCGTATGTGAGAGAGGTACGCTAAGATCGTAACAATTGGTGATCCATAGTGTCTGCCTACCCCGATGGGACACAGGCTTGATGTATGTAGGTGTCCATTCGTGTTAGCAGCTCAGTCAAATTGTAATATTGCGACGTGACACGCGGCCCGCGTCTGCAGGCGTAAATCAAGAAACTGCGACGTAACTGCATGTTAGTCGCTAGATTAGCGAATGGAGAGGTTATAAATCAACACTCATTGGTCCGACCTTCAGCGATGTCTGGCTACATCGCAAACTATCTATAGTAAACATATTTATGAGACGTGTACAACTTCATTGCGTTATCTTCTTGAGTTATTAACTTGTCGTCGAGTGCAATTAATGTCGTTCATCATTAGGTCAGGTTTTATTAACAATGAAGAATAATTGCCACTTTTTAGTTTACTTTTGTAATGTTCGTTATGAGATTATGAGCTTTTGTCAAATGTCGTGTGACAGCTGGTGTCCGGTCATCTCTTGGTCAGGTTATGGATATTTGTAATGACAACTTTGTAGACTACGTAATTCACTCAACACATTATAGTAATAAGATGCAGATCTTGTTGCTGGCGATTGTACTAAACCATATCAAAATCAGCTGTTGTTGGTCAGCGTGTAATCGCGTCCGATAACTTATCGTTATACCGTGGAGCACCGGCGCAGTAATAAGAGACTGAGGTACCGGAACCAAAGCTACGCTCTGCGATTGCCACAACGCCTACTGAGCGCGGGAATTGTGGAAGAACTCGTCCTCTCTTGAAGAAGTCCTTTATGTCCAGCCGTGAAATATCTACGCTCAATATAATAATGGTGAACTTGTGTTTTAGTTTACATTTGTTAGGTACCGACAGAGTAGATATGACTTCCCTGAGTACTAGGTGTCGTAAGAGGCGCCTTAGGAACCAGAACCGATACAACCGAAACACTGTAGTTCAATTTGTTCAATTGCAACAGCGGTTTAACATCCCCATCAAGAAAGCTGCGCTCTACGATTGCCAACACGCTTGCCCAGCTCGAGATGCCTATGTTCAGTAATGAACTTCCAAAGGCTTATATGATGATAGTATTTGACGACTTATATACTTATAACCAGTTACATAGAGTCAACATTATTTTGTAGGTACATATTAAAATATATAATTTTTGTTAACCAAATAAATATATATATATATGGATATATTACATATCCCAGTAATCATTAAACAAATTGCTAGTCAATTAAGCGTTCATTCGTTTACAAAGTCTAGAAATAAAAATATAATCAACTAACATGTCAAAGGGTATTTTGATTAAACTGGAGTATTAGAACGTGTTGTGATCGCGTTCCACTTCGAGCCGGAGACCACGAGCGCGGCCTAACACCGGTAGCAGCCAATGAAGATTAATCACCCGTATCCAACGAGATCTTCTAATTAAATCTGATACCAATTCATACAAGCCGCCCCTGATAAAATCACTCGCGTCAGACGAACTTTGATTACATCATATAATATCGATAGCTGTACGCCGCTCGAGGGTTGCCATTACCAAATTAAAAACATACGATAGTGATCAGGTAACACTAATGCTCTTTAATAATTTAAGTGGTACCACTTTTCCAACAAACCAGTCTTTTTGGACTTTCTTGGACCACCAAGTCAAAGTGGTCCATATTAAATGTAGACTTTAAATTGATATTTATTAATAATTTTACTCACTGATAAGATTCTAATGTAATGTCGGCAAAAAACTATTTTTTTGCGATTACATTGTAAAAGCTGACTGAAACCAACGAGATACAAAAAAGTGTATTATAAACCTTTAAAAGGTCTACTAAAAAGTCCGCGATGGAATATGTCTATCTCTTAGGGATAACTATTTTTTATCTTGATTGCGCTCGCGCGAAGCCGGGGCGGGTCGCTAGTTGATATATATAACACGATATGTTACGCAAACGTTGCTGGCAGCCCTACTGGTATCGATAATTTCAATCGATACAACATGTTCCGGCCGCTGTGATCGGCATCTGGTACTCGCTCAACATCTTAAAAGGTCTTTTTAAATGTCAAATACATGTTGGATTACTTCGGAGTAATTTTGTGTTATCAAATTGGATTCTGTAAGATTGATCGATGGGTTTCTTCTTGGACGGAGGAGGCGCGGTCCTCGATGTTTGGTAGCAGTCATTTTAATTACGTGCTTGGCTTTAGGAAAACATATTTTTATCTTGGTTTATATAGATCTGTTCAAATAGATTTCTTTTGTCTGGTCTTTTTTTCATGTAAGAAGTTTAATAAAACCTAATATTTGTAAATAGAATATAAATCTAAAAGACAAGCTGCTACACAACTTTCGAGTCAGTAGGCTTTTATTATTTATATTGCTTCAAAATTTTATTTTAATTCTAAATAATATATTGGGAATTTAATTCATCATATCAGCCGTACAACATCTACTGTTAGGCTTCCCCAAGAAAGGGAGATTTATGCCTATAATTACCACGTTGGGCAGGCGTGTTGGCAATCTTAGAGCGAAACTCCGCGACGAGGATGCTGCCGCCTACCCCCAACCTGTAGTATTTAAGCTGTGCTGTTTGGGATGGATATACCGCCATCTATTAGTTTTCCGAACCTTAGTCGCCTTTTACGACACCTAGTACAGGGTAGGTACTATTCTACTCCACCGGTATCCCACAGCTTGGAATTTAAAGTGTAGGTACTACTTAACAGGATATGCAAATTCACGTAATTATTCTAAATGATACTCTGGGACAGTTGCTGCGGTACCGTATCTGCCGGGATAAACGGGGATAGGTTAGGTTAGGTTGGAGGAAACCGTTAAATCCAACTACAAAACGTACTTGTCAGATTATTTTATCGACGCCTCGCACCTGTGCCGCGAGCTTGGTGCCGGCTATGAAAGTATTAATCTAATAAAAGCTCCTAGAGGTCCGGCGCGCTGAAGCCGTAATAACTGCAGAGGAGCGAAGAGCGCTGCTCTCGCGGCGGTTAATGAAAATGTTAATAGTTCCCGTGGACGCGCTCATGAATTATTTAGTATCGATACCGTCGCTTTAATTATTTCGCGGCAACCGCGTCTTACCCAACAATAATTTACGCGTCGAATTATTCCAGGAATTCCCATTAGTTCTTCGTTTTGTTTCCACACGCGCCCAACTCGCTCACTTTATTGTTTGTTATATAAAAGTAGCTCGTTTTGTGTTTTAATGGAGAAAAACTCGAGCACCTTCGCCTGTTAATATCAATTTAGCGGAGTGTCGAATGATTGAACTTTGTGAAACGACGAGTCAAGGACTCTGTATTGATTACTTAACTCTTGGTGACTTTTAAAATTGTCTTAATCTTGCTCAAGTTGTGAGTGCCAACTCATTGTAAGAGCTTAATAGAAGTAAAGGGTGTAATTGATGAAAAATTTATCTTACCATCAAACATGAATTAAAAACCTCAAGAGGTATTACTTGATACATGATAGTTGGTGTACAACCTGAATCAGAGGCATTCAACCGCAAGTCATCAGTGAAGCAGGCGGCTGAACGGAGGGCGGAGTCGTTCCCACGGTCTAGATCGCAGTCCAATTGCAGCTAGGAACCCCGATTACAAATGAATAACGATTTCGTTCAATATAACGAATAATAACGGTTCATTCAATACAAAACACGTCCTCAAAATAAATACAGGCGACCACCATAAATATCTGTAATAAATTGTGAGTTTACAACTCGTAATTAAATTAAAATGAGGTAAATCAACCTTTTCAGTATAGAAACAACGCCACAAGTCGAATATAAGACAAAGTTTTTATAGAACATAAACCGATGTAAATTATTAGAAAATGGCTCAGGTGAGGCTCCGTATTTTAAACTGGACTCGAGCGATAAATTAATTTACTGGACGGTATCTATTTATTTATATACATAAACATAATTAATCGTAGAAATGTATGTATATACATTACCTCAGAATCGAAAAAAGTTCAATGCCTAATTTTTGTATACGGGAAATGAAAACGGGATAAACGGGACAAAATTGACGGGACAACTCACATAATTTTGGACAAAACATTTAGAAACTCGACAGGATTTTTTATCGATCATTGAACTATATTAACCTAAATTTATTAAGAAAGTTTATCATTATCATTATACCAGCTATTGAAAGTCCACTGTTGGAAATAGGCCTTTCTAAGAAAGCAATTTTTTTGCCCAATCTTGCCGCGCTGAGCAAGCTTGTTGGCAATCAAAGATGGCAACTTTCGCGACGGGGATGCTGTTGCCCACCCCCGCCCTGTGCATTTGAGCTGCACTGTTTCGGATGTATATATCGCCATCTGTCGGTTCTGATACCTTAATCGCCTCTTACGACTTGTCTGGTCCAGTAAAAGGAACTGTTCTACGCTGGCGGTATCTAACGGTATACAAATTACTACTATTGAAAATGTGAATGATTAAAAAATTAATAAAAGAACAAGAACGCAGTTTTTGAGAAATAATTGCCACAACACATATTATTGTATGTCTATTGAGTAAATCACGAGGATATATTCTATCAACCGCACCTCCCAGGAGTTACAAGTAAACATATAAGGAACATGTCTCGAATGAAAAACAAATATCAACACACAATATTTGCCCCGTCCCCTTGCGCGGTTTACTTGCCCGCGGCGTTCCGGGTTCGATTCCCCCGACGCAGCAGTGACAAATATTTGATACCACAAAAAATGTTCCCTCAATTTCCGCTCGTCTTCTGCAGGGAAATTTGTTCGAAAACTAAGTTGCTACTGCCGGAGTTACACTCAGCAAAACGTCTCGAGTTAAGTTAGTGTGTATGTACTTACGTTATTGGATAGGGGTTTGCGTTTGAATTTCTGCGTTTGATTGGAAACCCGTGTGGATCTTGACTATGTATTCAGATGACTGCGGTGCCGATGTGTCAGCCTTCGGCTGTAAACTTTGTGTGCTTTGTGTGGTGATGTTCTTGTAATAACTGAATTCAATCAGTATATATAAGAGGACAACCTGACTGACTGACTGACATATCAACACATTGCTTAAACTATAAGGGTTAAAAACTTGAAATATTGCACAGGAGTTCCTTTTATAACGTAGAGGAGCACTAAGAAAGAATTTTGAAAATTTTGAAAAGTTAATATGAAACTTTGCTGTTTTTAAAGTTATTTGAACAAAATTCAGCTCAAATATTCTTCATTGAAAGTCATGAAATACGCGTTTAATATTTTTTCAAAAACCATCCCTTAAGGGTTAAAAGGGGAGTGCAAATTCAGTATAAAAGTTCTACAACTTAACGCGGGTGAAGCCGCGGGGCGCTTGTTACAAACAAAGCTGCGAGTCTTCATGCGGTCACACTCACAGACCACATCCTAAAAAAAACACCTCTTTTCAACCCCCTGCTTGATATTCAGAGCGAGTAGCCGCTGTCTAGCCTAGCTCGCCACCTGGCTTGCCTCGCGGGCCGAGAGCTTGGCGGAGCGCCAGCCGAGATGGTCACGACTTCGCACTTATTAACCGGCATGAAAAACGGTTTACACTCGCCGAGGGATTTTGGATATTGGATTTATCTTTAGATACCCTCGCCTGAGTTCGAATGCACATGTATGAGATAATATTTTAACTTGATAATAATATGTATAGAACGTAGGGATACATAATATGAAAAACAATAACTATTAATACATATTGTTTAATAACGTATATTTATGTATATGTTTTTACTGTTTGTAGAATTGTTAACAAAACAAATAACAGCTAATTATTGGAGACTAGCGGCCTGCTCCAGCTTCACGCAGGTAGTTAACAAAATATAAAAAATAACACAGAAATACCTATAAACTACATTTGTTTTTAAGTTAAATTTCTAAAACAAAGTAAAATTTAAAAAAGGTAACGTTCATTTTGTTTTTAATTGTTTATTTTAATTCTAAATAGAAATTGGAGCAGCTTTTCAAATATTTTTCATAGAAACGTTCACCCCGTATTTCGCAATTCTTAGGGGGAGAATTCCAATAAACTATGTAACATGTATTCAATGAAATGTGTTTAAAAGCATGAATCTCAAGTTTTATTCAATTACGTGCCAGTAAATAATCAGCGTGTCTGAACGACGGAATGTCTTTCACTCTATTAGAATGATGATAGTGTCCTGACCTTTAAAAGTTGCTGAATATTACAGCATCTATAGACTCCATATCTTCATTCTATATACCGCAAAGACTCCAGTATACTCGAATATCAAACAGCAGGGGTCTACATAATCACAACCTCATCTGCCCGATTGGCTCAACGCCAGGCTGCTCTCACTCGTCCTCATACAAAATACTTGCGAGTAATCTTCACTAACGAGATGATGATAATAACAAGCCCAGTTCGATGTAACAATGTCACCGTCGTGTCTGACCGTTAGCATGCAGGGTTCAAGGCGTCTGGCATCTCTTTGTCTTGGCTCCACGCTGGGTTATAGTATGTTTGCACTTCCTAACATACCGAGTGTACACCTTGTTCTAGTGCAAGATAATGAAAACAGCTCATTTAGCAGTAACATCGTCATCATCGAGGCTAGCCGAATTAGTATGCATCTCTCCGGTGCGGCGTCGCCCGACTCCAGCTGGTGGACTTGGCCACGCGCCAGAGCATTGTCACTTCACACGTCCACCTCAGAGGAAACGTGTCTATGACTGGCTCAAGTGGGCGATAAAAATTCGGAAGTTTCACATTTTAGCACTTTTGTTAAAACAGGAAATGAGTTTATCTAACTGCCTGGTCAAATTCATTTTGCAACAATACGAAAACGTACGGAATGCAATTAGATACACAGGTCACAATCTTCCTTTGTCTTTTGGATACAAATAATTCACAGAAGGAAATCCGATTCAATAAAATCCAGGTCAAAATCCTCCTAGAATCATTTAGTTCCTCGAAGTGGATAAAGACAGTCGGACCAAGCGCCGTCTAGACGTCTAATGCGTTTTAAAAACTATACTGGCGGATTTGCGAGATTCAGCTCTGCGACAGACGACGAGCGTTTGTCGACTGTGTTGCATTTTATTTCATGCATTTGGTGTATCTAGCTCACTTTATTTATGAAATACAAGACATCCGCATTTCTATACAGGCGCAGAGAAATGCGGAGCGAATTAAAGCAATACTCTCAATTGCAGAGCAAATTGTCTACACACGTGACAATAATTCGGCGATGCCCGCATAGCACCGCGCCGCACCGCACCGCTCCGCACCACACCGCACCGCATCGCATCGCACCGCGACTCCAAATTGGATAAGTGAGTGCGGTGCGGCGAGGTGCATTTGCATTCGTGCTGCAGAGATGCTGCGGTACTCAGTGGTATCTAGAATGTCCCCTTTTGTTTTAAAAATAAACTGAATCGTTCAATTTTAATTAGTTCCTGTTCATGTATCCGTTCGTTTGTTTGTGCAAACACATAATTGCTTGCATAAACGTGTACTCTCGACGTAGATGATCTAGGTAAATCAAATTGGAATATTACTTCTGGCAGTACTCTTACATAGAATGCCTGTATCTGTATTTCTCTCTCAACTATTACCTACAATGCTTCCTACAAGTAGTGCTATTCTCAAACCAATTAAAATCGTGAGAGGCATTCCCGAATTAGCTAATATAAAGTATCACGTACTATTGCTACTAATCATTGTCATATCAGGCAAGGAGGAAGTTTTGTCCATAAATGTCGCACTGTACAAGCGCATTGGCAGTTGCAGGGCGCACCTTTAGCGACGGGGATGCTCCTGCTCATTCCCGGATGAATATACCACCGTCTTTCTGTTCTGGTACCTGTGCCATCTCTTACGACATCTGTTAGAGGAGGTACTTTCGTACTCAGCCGGTACCACACGGCAATAGGTACTAATATTCGAGTTAAAATGTAATTGTGTGTTCGCATAAGCCGTATGTCTCGTCCTGCTGGCATAGATTAAATAAGAAGGCAAAGTATGAGTTCGTGTTTATGTTAACTAACAAACTGCTGTATTGTAAAGTGGCTCATTCATTGGCTGCACTAAAAGTAGGGTTTCATATTCATTCGGAGAGTTTGTGAGCATTTTGATAGATGAAACGTAACTTTCACATTAGCTTGAGTTAAAGTTTATTGTAGTTCATTCAGAGGAATGTTGAGGAAGACAAGTAAATAATACCTTTGTTATTCAAACTAGAGTACCAATTAGTAATAACTGTCTGCCTTTTGAAGTTATACAGCCTGCGAAGTTGGAAACTACGCTGAGGTTATTTAATTCAGGAATAATACAAAGCGCCGGCCAAGTTAATTAAAACACGCTAGTGCTCTTTTTAACTTTAAGCATCAAATAAAAATCTATAAAACTAAAGTGTTATAAAATTTAGGATAAATTTCCGTAAAGAAGTAATAATAATTCCCACAACATCTCGTACATTGACCTGATTCCGTGATAAGTCGCTTAAAGCAATTGTGTTACAGACATCAAACAGAGAAATCGCATATATACTACTTAAATGTACCACCTATATAAATATTTGTCCTGGGTGGGGATCAAACCCACGACTTTTAGCGCATAAGACAGGTTCGCTATAATCTGCGTCGTAAGGCCCGTCATGCTGCATGAGAGTGGCATGAACGATGGGTTTTTTTTAAAGTTTATTTTTAAATATTTGTATTATAACATTGTAATTTAAAATTGAATTAATAAGTTAAATTAATTTTTTAGTCTGAATCAGTTTATCTTGACAATTTGCGACGAATCACGCCGATTTCGGGTCCGCGTTGAACCTTCTGAACTCGAATTGATAAGAACAACAAGAAACTTCGGAGATCACTCCATCAATCTTCAAGTCCAATACAAACGCAGAGTAAACTGTGAGATGGATTATTTTACCAACAATATATCGTACTTCAAAAAGAATAACAATGCTATTTTACCTCGAAGGAGCGTTGGATTAATAAAAAATGTACAAATTTTATGTTGCATATTATGAATTGTACAAGTTGATTTAAAATTCCAATCATCGACCATAAAATCTGAATGCCGACGCGTCACCGTGAAGCCCGAAAAATTTTCGCGCGAATAAACCAAACTAGCAAAGCGAGCGTCGAAATCAAAATAGGTCGAGTCCGAGCGTCAGATGTCGGGTGGCGAGCGAGGCGAGCGAGCGGAGCGGACTTTCGCTCCGACCGCTCCGATAACTTCCGAACTGGACTGTTTGTTTTGCTTATTACATAGATTCATAACAAATGTTCAAACAGAGAACTCAATACTTTACAATATAGACTATTTAGTTTTGATTGCTTTACATGTAAATTAAACAGAAATAATATGGCGATCAGGCCAACAAACAAGCACACAGTCCGCGTGATAGTAAGCGTCACTGCAGCCTATACATGCTCGTAAAATCACAAGGATATCACTAACGAGTGGCCAACCTTGTGACTTTGGATATTATGCCACTGGGTAATGCCCAGTGAAATTAATTCACCTCCCTTATCCTTCTATTTGGCGGTGAAAATAGGTGAAAGTAAGGTGCTAATGCAGACGACCTTTTGTATGAGGTCTGCCTCATGAAAAATTACAAATATAAAGCTCTGTCGTCACCGACACAATTTTGACGGTCACAGCGTTCGGTCGGTCGGTGACCGAACGAGCCCAGTCGTCTGCGCTGTGCCCAAGATTAAGGGTAACTGAAGTAAATAGCAGCTGTCGGGGTAGTGGGGCGCGCGTTCGCTCGCTCCGATAATCTCGGGCCGCTTCTTTTGTTCACTTGATTCACAAAAAACTTTAACACCACACACGTGAATGGATAAATTTAGAAATATGCTTGAATAATGCATGCACTCCACTTAACTTTTTAATAACTATTAGCTGAATTCATTTTTTTTTAAATATTTCTATGCCATAACAATTTTACTCTTCGCCTTTTATCATTTGACGGGCCCGATTGCGCAGATGGTAGTAATCCTGTCTTGTGCACCAAATGTCGTGGGGATCCCCACCCATGACAAATATTTATGTTTGTTTTGGATGTTAAATATATGTGTATAAGTAGTATATTTGTAATTTCTTTGTTGTCTAATATCCGTAACACAAGTACTTTAAGCTTCTCAGTACGGAGTCAGGACAATACATACAATGCGATGTTGTGTGAATATGGTGTGAATATATCATTTTCATACATAGTTTTGAATCGGTATAATATTATCTAACATAACATTTTTAAATCGGCAATTTTTTTGCCGTGCAAACTATATTAGTTAGCACCGAATGTTTAGCTGTTGAATGACATTATACGTTTTGTTTGATGCAACAAAAAAATCTTATGTCATCTTTAACACTTAATTAAGCTATTCCAGCCGTATATTTAAATTTATTTTTTTATATGAGTAGATTCATAGATTGCAGCAAATAATATAATTTATATAATATCGCGTCCCGACTATCTCGAGATAATTATCTTTTATTATGTGCTTTTATAGGTTTCTAGCTATCCATATACAGAATTATATTAATTAATTGCACCATGAAACGGTAACACACGAGAAGAAATTCTTTTACAGTTATAACTTCAGTAATTTTAGATCCGTTTTAAAAACTGACTGTACTCTCCAACGAGGTGAGGTGTAAATGTACTCGTATGTACATGTCCAAATTTGTGGCTGTTGCCGGAGCGCTGTAATGAGGCCGTGTCCGGGCCCATTTCCGCGCTGGCACACGCGTCCGGACTCATTTCCGTGCGACTCACCTGTCCGCTGTCCGGGGTCCACCGGACGGTGATACCTAATCAAAGCACATACAAATAAAATACTCATCGTGCACTCTGATGTCATTATATCAGCCGGCAAAGGTATCTAACGAGCATCTTTTTAATTTTTCTCTTAGTTGACAATGACACGATATGCTGCATATGCATGATTACCAGTGCCCGCGACTTGGTTCGCATGGAATACTGACTTTGGGGGTTATAGTGACTTTTAAGATTTATTTATTTATTTTAAATACGATACCAATTTTCTTTGAAACTATAATATAGCCTTTTTTATATATATATAGTCTTTTCCGATAAATGGACTATTCAGCACTATAAGATTTTTTTAAGTTAGACCAACGGTTTCTGCAATCAACGCGTTCAAACAAACAAACTCTTCAGCTTTATTATACGAAGAATAGATTGTCACGAGATGGTAAGCGATCAACACTACCCAGCAATCTTGTTGTCTTGTCGCACAATTTGAAATAGTTTGGTGTCAGATATAGGTGAGCTAAGGCTGTAAGGTAAGCTGTACGATAAGGTAGGGTTCCTATACCTAGGTTAAAGGGTGCTTAATTTAGGTACAACCCATCGGCGGTGGCTGGCAGTGCTATGGTACTGTGGCTTTAAGGAATAACATCTCCCTTTGTACAGATTTCGGGAGACACTGAGGCACTGACAGATGGTGGTATATTCATCCGAAACAGTGTAACTCAAATGCAACAGTGCGGGCATGGGCAGCGTAATACCCGTCGCGAAGCTACTCTTTATAATTGCAACCATGCCTGCCCAGCGCCGAATATTAATGCGAAATTTTTGTCCGGAGGCGGTGGACTTTTTATGTATGCTTCGATGATGATGAATGCTTTAATTATATTTACAACTCGATGCGAATTCGATGCCGTCGAATGTCGCAGTAACAGGGGCAACACGTTTCCAACGTTGTCACAATTATATAACTACAACTCCCATCCGCGGACGGTAGCGCGCTAGAGGTGTTCTTTGTAACGAGTACAATTGCGCGACTCCGGCCTAGTGTGGCGAGCGCATTGCCCACTTAGGGCTGCCAACCACCAGGTAGCTAATGAAAGCTTTAATGGTAATAAACTCTTTATTTTACACTAGACACAGTGATACATGTAAATAAGAACAATAATTGGCAACCAACAACAATTGATGGAGAAGAGAGAATGAAACGATGATGAAATGTAAGAAATGAAATTTAAGAGAGAGCAAGAGGTGCTTTAAGCACTTGTGTTACGGACATCAGAAATCTGAGGAACCTTAAATATACTACTTAAATATATATTTTTAACACCCAGACACAGAATAAACATAAATATTAGTTCTGGGTGGGGATCGAACCCACGACCGTTGGCGCACGAGACAGTATTACTAACATCAGCGCCATCGGGCCCGTCCTTAAATTAATTAATACTTGTATATGTAATAAATTACTTACACCTGACCAGTTCGTGGGACTTTGCCCGCGTTGTAGGTAACATTTTTACTGTGATCAGACTCTACGCTAAGCAGGACTAATCCCACAGCCAGCAAATTTGTTTAATATTCTAATAAATCTATAAAAAAGTTTGCTATACAAAATAAATCACTTAGCGTTATATAATATCAACGTACGTATTTCGGAAAATTATTGTAATTAAGAAATTATGACACAACGAGAAATGAATACTAATAAATAAGTAGCTAAAAATGGATCTGTTCCTTTTAATCTTAACGTACATAAACGTAGGCAGCCCTATGGCCGAGCTGAGTCGGCCGCGATCGGTTCGCCGGCATCCCGTACCCCAAGTCCGGGCGACATTTCTAGCGGCTCAAGTGTATCCTTTCAGTCGCGGCCCTTTGTTGGCGCTCTGCGTAAATAGGATCATAAACACCGGTCGCACAAACAGAGGACACCGCGCCACCGGTGTGCCAAGTTGCAATATGAATAACACCGTGTTCTAGATCACTTCCATGTCTAATTGGACAGATCAATTCAGTATACCACTTTACAATAACAACGCTTTAGTAATTTGACTTTTGTAGAGATCAGAAAGGTTAAATAAAGCAATTTCTTTTTTATATTAATTTAATTTTTTTCAGGTAACAGCCGGCAGAGTAAAATAGTACCTCCCCAGAACCAGGTGCCCTAAGAAGCGACTAAGGTACCAGAACCGACAGACAGCGGTATATCCATCTAAAACAGTGCAGCTCAAATGCACAGGACAGGGAACCCAGAGCGGCAATTCTGGGCAACATACCCTCTTTCTTAGGGAGACCTATGTCCAGCAGTGGACTTGTAATGGCTCGTATGATGATTTCACGTAAAAAGGATATAAAAAAGAGGTTAAGGTTTTTAAGGGATCAACCTACGCTGATCAGATTGCAAACATTCTTGCATAAGGTTAAGCGCGAAAGTCAACCGTCGGTCATATATGAAAATAATAGTGAATGTTAAGGAAGCCAGGATTATGGGATCGAAGTAAAAGGCGAATCCTTTTGTTTCTATCCCAAAGTAGTCGTATTTGTGATGTGGATGATGCGTGAAGTTATATATGTATTCATAAACAATATAATATTATACCTAACGAGTATTTGGCGTACAGAACTCAACAAACCTCATTTCAGCTGCATTTTCAAAGGTTCTACGCTTCAACAAAATAATGTTTATAAAATGAGTGGTAATAAATACGATTTTCAAATATACCATGAGAAAAATTAGTTTTTCTACGCGGCAGTTGTGGGCACATTGGACAAAAAATTCCGTTTCAAATCATGTTGTTTATACTGCCATCGTATTACACATAAATAAACAAACCACAGATCTCCCCAGTAAAATTTTAACAGCCATCAACTCAAAAAAGTTTTATAAAAAGCGCAGTAAAATTGTCACAGGGGTGTTAAGTCGGGTGGCGCGGGTCTCACTCCCCTCGCGATAGTGTTAAAATCTCTCTGTGTGTCGGGCAAGTATAGCGTTACAATAATAAGCCTGCCCGGTGACGTCTCCGGTTGCTCGGCGACAGATGGCCGCGCCCTCGCTTGTTTTATTCTTCGTTCGGACCGGCGTTGTTTTGTTTGCCGAGTCGCGGGTGCTGGCTGGAGCTGTTGTGCTGTTTTTTGTTGCACCGTCAATTCACGTCAGTCTATCATCATTTTGTCACATAGAAATTATTTATTTATTTATGCAGGTTTATACAGGCTATATATTAAATCATACGTTATAATATTGCAACAATCTCATACCTAACACATAGCCTGATATAAAAGTAAACAATCACACTTCGGATTTTATCAACGGTGTCCCGGATAATATCAATTTGCCCAGTGTGATTGTTGAGAATTCTAGAAAGGCGAGGAATAGCAGAGTTGGCTTCCATCACATTGTGTCGCAGGGATGGGCAGAGAGACTCTTACTCGGAATAATGACAGTAGTGGGGGGCAGTTCCTCTTCTGGTGAGTTCTTTGAAGGGGAACGTCTTTAATATTTATTTTATTTTACACTGACGAGCCCGATGGCGCAGATGATTCTGTTTTTTGTGCCAAGGGTCGTGGGTTCGCTCTCCACCCAGGTCTGACGTTTATCATGATACTTGTGTTTGGTCTGTAAAACATGTTCTGTTTGAGTTATCCTTGGTGTTAAAAATATGTATTAGTATTATAAAAATTCTATAAGAAAATATGTGTTAGTATATACTACATATTTTTTAAAATAAAATTGTTTGATTCGAATCGAATTCGAATCAAACAATTTTAACAACAAAAGTGCTTGTAATGGGCCCAACTTGAATAAAGAAAATTTGATTTGTATGTATGAGATGCGGTGTGATTATTTTTATGATTTTGAGGCACATTCTGAACAATTGAAGGCTTGAAACAACATACATTCCAGTTAATTTTTTTTTGTTTGTAAAGGGCAGACGGTTGAATATATATACATATGTTTTAAGTACGATGATATGATATCATAATATAGACTATTTGTTCAAGTACTTAACCACCCAAATGAAATCTGCCAAAACCATTTACATAGCCGAATGATAATATACGAAACAGAAGCGTGTTGTTTTAGGATAGGGCCGTGTGTTATTCGAAGCGATATACCGGCATTACAAGACATTATATCCCGTATATTTGGGAATGGGGGGGGGGTAAGCGGATTTTAATTCAGGTACCCCGCGCCGGGTCCCGTATCTCACGCGGGACGTTTATTGCCCGGGGAACCCTTCTGAGCTCTTCAAAGTTTGCAAGTTTGCTCGCGTGTGTATATTAAGTTGTAAGTCTTGGGGGAAGGTGTTTGTGTCCTGTCCTTTGTTATGACGCAGAGCAAGCGTGAATGCTGCTACAATGATCCGAGCTTTCGTTCGTAAAACGTATTATCTTGAGGCGCCGTTGGTACGAAGAAAGCGGTGCCAGAGAAATGTAACGACGCCACATCTTATCCACTTTCTTCTGTTTTTCCGTTTTATCGCCACAATATCAATATGGTTACACGTTATCAAAACAGACTTGAGGCAAATGTAAATAAATGATTACTTATTAATTTTTATCATAGAGACGGTCTACACATTTCTTAAAAGAATTATTCTATTCAATCAACTGAGAAGAAGCCTCGTGAATATTTTACGAATCTCCGTAGATTTATGTACAAATGGGTATTTATTGATATTCTAGTAAATAATATACTACTTATGTATACGTTATAATACGTTTTAACATATCAGAATTTACAGATTATAGCTATGTTGTAGTTTACCTCAATAATCTTTACATATAAAAAATTACATGTCACAGTGTTTATTCGGGATAAGATTCTTAACCACAGAACCGCTTAGTAATGTTTTTCTTACTGTGTACAGTCTGATCTAATTTGAGAGATAGGATATTATTAATAAATTGTATATATATTAATTTATTGTCTCAATTTTCTTGATAAACAGTCAACATCAGTCGAGTCATCGTCGAGTCAACATCAGTCATTTCATCCATGTCTAGGTTAAACATTCTCTGATCTTATAATTTCAATCATTTCGAGGTATCACTGTTTCGGATGAATATACCGCCATCTATTGGTACCAGTACCACAGTCGCCTCTTACGACACCTGGTATAGGGGGAGGTACTATTCTACTCTACCGGTGCCTTACGGTGGAGGTATTGTTGATTGAAATGTTTCCTAATTTACATAATATGCAATAAAACTTTAAGTAAAATATGCGTCTCAAGCCGTCTTGCGCCGTGAGGTACCAGCGGAGTAAAATAGTACCTCCCACTGGATCAGGTGTCGTAAGAGGCGTCTAAGGTACCAGAACCGACAGGTGGCGGTATATCAAACAGTGAAGATCAAATGCACAGGGCGGGATAGGCAGCAGCATCCCTGACACGAAAGCTGCACTCTACGATTGCCATCACACTTGCCCAGCGCGGCGATTATGGGCAAAAAACCTCCTCTCTTGGAGAAGCCTATGTCAGCCAGCGGTGCCAGCGGTGGGCTTTCAATGGCTGGTATCATGATGATGATACGACTTAAACATAGTTTGTACAAGAGGAACCCCAGGTTTCACCCCAGCGCTTCCACGAATAGTTGGTTCTCGGTTACTACTACTGGATTTTTTAAGCTCAAATTGTTAATTACTTTTCTTTAGCCGCCATGTCAACTTATATGTCACTTCCATTTTAATGCAATAGTATCCATCAAACCCTATTTCAATTACTGTCACTTTATTGACTCTCCCCATTTCATTGATCCCTAAATAACGACTTAAAATTCACATCAAAGTAAATATAAATTACAGCAAACATTTATTTTTAAAGTAACCTTTACGAACTCTCCAAATTGACACTGAAAGTTGAAGAAAAAAAAAAACAAGTCTGTCACTACAAGACACCGTTAAAGAAACATCTGAGCCGTAAACAAGAGTGGGTGGCTTTTAAAAATAGAGCACGAAAGGATCCGCTCGTAAAATTTCAATATCCGCTGAGGGACGGCCGCTTCTAACTAGAGCCCTCGTGACGAGCCGACGGTCGCCGGCCCACTGCCGACTACTGACGGACGATATTGCTTAGTGCAAAAAGCGTAGACATGTCACACAAATACAATTCCGATATTAGAAAAGCAAGCATAAAAGTGATGTCAAAAATGTGTCGACGAGAACAAAGGACAAGCGGCTGTTAAAGGCTTTCCTTTATTTATTTAAACTAGCTTACCGACCACGTTTTTGTCCGATGCACTCTTTTTAAACCGGCAGGATTGTCGATCGCAGACAGCTAAACTGTGCATAAGATAATACTTCTTCCTTGGAGAAAAACAAAAAGATAGAGAAATTAACGGGAATCTATATTCAGGATAAAAAGTGTTATATTCTGCTTACTTATGTAGACCTCTTACCAAGGGTCTCACTTACTTCTACCGCCAAATAGCAGCGTTCGGATTGCTGTGATCCTATTTGAAGGGTGAGAGAGGCAGTGAAATTACTAGTGGTAAATGTGACGTAGTATCTTCAGTTCACAAGGTTGGCGACACGTTGGTGATATCCTTGTGATGGCACTAGCGTATACAGGTTACTTTTACCATCAACTGAACCGTATGGTTGTTTGCTGACTTCATAACACGCCTTTTACAGGTGGATGAACTATTCTACTTTGCCGGTACTAAGCGGCAGTACGATTCCTTGGCTCTTTGTTTAATTCACTTATGGAATACAAACAAGATATTTACTAACATAGTCAGTAGTAGATAATTACTAAGAAAATCAAACGAGTCACTAAGTATTCAAAATAGAAACGCACGTCTATAGCCCATGCAAAGTTGGGATAACTAAGTGAATCCGGCATGTTCCGGTCGATTAGCGTCCGCCTGTTAGTAAATATTGTAAATTAAATAAAACGTAAGCAATTAGTGCTCGGGTCGAGACGCCATGCGCGCCGCAGGGCTGCCATCTGCGGCTGCTAGCACTGAACTCTTTTTTTAAATTTTGAAGTCATCAAACAAGCATACGGTTCGCTGGGTGATAAACGTGGCTGCAGCCTATAAGCACTCATATCATCACAAATATATCACTAGTGTGTCGCCAACCTTGTGAATTGAAGATAAAAAGACACAATTACCCAGTAAATTCACTGCCTCTCGCTCCCTTCAAACCGGAACACAGTATTCGAACACTGCTGTTTGACCCTTGTAAGAGATCTACTTCTAGTAAAATGTATAATGATAATAACTTTATTCAACAACAAAAGGAAACTCCAACTTAAATACATTTTGATACTTAGGTACCTAAACTAGGTCTAGCCTGTTCTTATAGGCACCTATGCTCTGTAGTGTGAATGTAGGTGTGGATGTGTGTGTATATGGTCTAGTGTAATACAAGGTTGGTTAATATAACACATTATTTACGCACTCATATATAGTAAACATGTGAAAATTTCTAAGAATATTTGCGTCTATAGTTTTACTTTTTCATATAATAACTACTGAATGATTATGTACCACTAAAGTCAGCCAACAAGCATTATATCAATTGTTAGATGTCCACTGTTGGGCACAATCCTCCATTAATTGCCGCGCTGGGCAAGCGTAGTGGCAATCATAGAGTCAATAATCAATAAATGTTTGTCCTGGCTGGAGATCAAACCCACGACCTTTGTAGTATATGATAAGATCAACGCAACTGTTATCATTCGTAGGTTATCCATTGATTTACATCGGCACATCCAAGATATTTGAGTGCGGTGATTGATAGGTGATAGTGATAGAGAGTGAGTGCGTAAGAGTACGTGAGTATGGGTACATTCAAACCGACCCTGTGGTTCTAGTCAGATTGCCTGTACGGATGGGTAATACACGGTGTGATTGCCGGTACTTATCGTTATTTATTTACCAAGCGTACATATTTAACTTTCTTGTTAGAAGTAAAAGCAGAGTTTTATTTTCCATTTTCCAAAAATGCACCACAGCGTCCAGTTATGATGGTGTATATTATTTATTATATTGGTTACAATAATAAGCCGCGAAATACCGGCAGAGTAGAATAGTACCTCCCCCTGTACAAGGTGTCGTAAGAGGCGACTAATGTCAGATGACTGACAAAACCGTCAGATGGCGGTATATTCATCTGAAACAGTGTAGCCCAAATGCACAGGGCCAGGATGGGTAGCAGCATACACATCGCAAAAGCTGCGCTCTGCAATTGTCAACACGATTGCCCAATGCGGGCAATAATGGGCAAGATTTCTCCGTTCTTGGGGAGTCCTATGTCCTGTGTTCAGCAGTGGACTTACAGTGGCTGATATGATGATGATATGATGATACGAATTATTATTTATTTGAGTGAAGGTGACAACCCTAGTGGTGGCTCATCGTGCTGTTCACGGAACGAATCAGTTCTAGGCTTTAGTCACACATAACAGCGTACATTAGCCGTTGGAACGTTAC
The DNA here is from genome assembly GCA_020976665.1 of Heortia vitessoides. Classification (NCBI taxonomy): domain Eukaryota; kingdom Metazoa; phylum Arthropoda; class Insecta; order Lepidoptera; family Crambidae; genus Heortia; species Heortia vitessoides. Next base: position 18,355,513 of record JACJUM010001610.1, on the reverse strand, counting down.
CAGGCGGCGGTTAGAATAAAATCATTACTTTTGATGCCCACATCTGTGGCGTAGTTTCTAAAGGTTTTTTTGAAGTAACCGTTTCACGGTTATTGTATTGTATAATATAACAAAGACAACGGGAAAACGCAAGTTTGATTTCGAGATTTCCCGTGCATGTGGATATTTTCATCGACTACAATTTACGCCACCTGTGAGAATTCGGTGGTTGCTGCCACGGTTAGGTACGGCGCGGTGGCTTCACTTGCGCTCGACAAAAACAAACATAAGCAAGTTAAAAACTTACAGTCCGCCTGTTTCTAATTGCATTCACTTCGTAGACCCCCTGGCTATCTATGTTTAATGTTGTGACGTAGTCGATGTATTCAGAATTTACCGCCAAATGTTCAACACTATTATAAAACATTTACGTAGTACGAACATAGAGGTTTTAGCAGTTTGAAATCACCGCCCAGGGTGCGGTATAACAATGACATACATGCGGTATACCTTGCCGAAGTTTGTGTGCTTGATACCTACATCAAATCTATATCTACCTTCTTGTTGTGTTCTTATTTCGAGAATAGAAAAGGTGACTTTATACAGTGATCTGAAATCTACACGCGCTTTTATAAGCTACTACTATTTTCCATCACTATAGTACGGTATGTTAAAAAGAAAAAATGTATTTTTATATAATTAATTCAATATTCACTACAACTAATGCGCTGCCACACGGATTTGAAGATATCACATTACACGATGATTTCACTCCCCTGAAAGCAGAGCACAGCGATGCGGACGCTGGGTAATAATAGTAAAACTGTGGTATCAACGTAGAAGAATTTTGTATGAGGATTTTTTTTTATTAGACCAGGTCGATAAACCAGCAGACAGTCCGCGATAGTAAGCGTCACACCAGCCTATAGACGCTTGTAAAATCACAATGATATCACTAGCGCATTGCCAACCTTGCGCCTTGAAAATTATGATTAAGATTATAAGATTATGTCACATTACCCAGTAATTTCACTGCCTTGCTTACTCTTCATACTGGAGTACAATAATGTGAATACTGCTATTTGGCTTTTGTATGAGGTCCACCTCTACTGTACTTAAAGTGAAGCAAAATTTCAAGATTCCCCGTTTATGGATTGTACGTTGATAGGTTTACAGATTACGTTATTAAAATTCTATAGTTCTCGAAGTTCGTTGAAGCGCAACGCCTGGATAGTGTAGGACACCGCGCTGGAACTAATCGTCCCCCTTTAGTCACACTAACAGTGAGTTCGTCGGTGAAAGGTCACCGGAGCCGACATTACGGGATATTACTTTAGTGACGTTAGTCCATGAAACTAGTAATTAGAGAAACCTGCGATGAAATGTAATAATATCTTACTGGTCTATCATCAAGCATGCATCTGTTTTATGGCCGTTCTGGGTGATTATGTTGCTGGTTGGCGCTCAGTTTACGGTCATATAGTATTTCAATAATAGTACAGACACGACGGGCTGCAACATAGAGTTACACACCGTTGCATATTATGCATTTATAAATTATAATAACTATATTCAACAACAAAAGGAAACTTAAACTAAAATATACTTGGATACTTAAGTATCTAAACTAGGTCTAGACTGTTCTTATAGGCACCTATGCTCTGTGTGCATGTAGGTGTGGATGTGTGTGTATATGGTCTAATATAATACAAGGTTTGTTAATACAACATACTATTTACGCATACGCATAGAATATGAGGCTATACTGTGTATATACAATATACATAAACAATAATAGTAACAATAAATATGAAAGATATATATTTTTTTCTTTTTTTTCGGATGAACCTAGTGCTGGTCTACTCAGACGTCAATTCCAGCGCCACCGAACAAGAGGGCGGGGCCTCTCATAGGTGAGAGGTCCGATGCCCGTAAAACAATCTCGCGTGCCCCGCAGCCGCGACCGCGCGTCAGCGCGGTCGTACTGGGCGACCGCGCGTTAGCGCGGTCGCACTGGGCCGCGAGGGCTCGCGAGATTTAAGCGGGACCGACGGCGTGTCCGAGGGCGCCTCTAGAGGCTCGACCTAGGCTCGGCCGCCGTCGTTACTATGGATGAATTAAATCAAAAGGGGACGGACAGATTGAGCCCGACAGCCCTAGGGCTGACGGTTATCGCTCGTGGATGTGGGGGCTTCACGCGTTCGCCGGCGAACGCAGTGTACCGCTCTGTTGTACGAGTGCATGTGTAGTGTAAGTGATCGTGTTGTGGTGCCAGTGAGAGGGCGAGAAAGGACTGCGATTTTCGCGGTTGTGCTGTCGGGCGGGTCGTCTAGGACGTGACGCGGTCTGCGAGATCGGGCGTGGACGTTTTTCCGAGCGACGTATTTTGCGGCCTTGGAGATTAATGGGTTGGGGTGATTAACGGCCCCATCGAAGAAACGGCGCGACGCTTCTTTTAGGTATTCGCGAATCGTGGGAAGGTCGAGATCGTGATGTAGGCTCACGTTGCGGACGTACCACGGGGCGTCGGTCGCCCTGCGCATGAATTTATTTTGTACCACCTGAAGGGTTTTAATATGACTCGGGGCCGCGTGAGCAAACACGGGGCTCGCGTAAGTCATTACTGTGCGGATACAGGCCTTGTAGATAGTTCTCTTGTGGCGGAGGGACATCTTACTTTCGCGGCCGATGTAATAATTTAGTCTACCTAAAATGTAGGCGGCGCTATTGCTGACTATTTTTATGTGAGGTCCGAACGTCATGCCGCGATCCAGAGTGACACCTAAATATTTGATTTTGTTAACCCAGGGGATGGGTCGATCGAATAGTTTAAACGCCCCCACTTCGCGGCGCATACCGTTCGCGCCGTGTCGACTTGACCTCGAGAAATGTACGGCTGCACTTTTCTCGGGGTTTATTTCGACACGCCACTTGCGAAACCATTCGCCGAGTACATTCACCGCGCGTTGGAGGCGCTTGTAGCTACGGGAGGGGTCGCGATTACGGCCCGCATCGTACAGGGCCGTATCGTCCGCGAACAGGGCTAACTCTACGCCCGGAGAGCTGGGCATATCGCACGTATAGAGCGCGAATAGGATCGGAGAGAGCACGGATCCTTGGGGGACGCCGGCTGAGATGGGGTGTCTGCTGGAGTAGGAACCCTCGACTCGATACCTGAACGATCGGTTCGAGAGAAAATCTTTAATAATTAGACAGAGTCTGTCCGGCACTCCCTGAAAATGGAGTTTAAACACTAGGCCGTTGTGCCAGACTTTGTCGAAGGCTTTCGCGACGTCAAAGAACAACGCCGTCGTCCCTTGCGGTCGGCGTCGTTCGTTGAGGCGCGAAAGGATATGTTCCGTGAGGCGGTGGAGTTGATGGACACATGAGTGCCGGTTGCGAAAGCCGAACTGTTCGTCTGCCATAAGGCCGTTATCGTAGACGAACCCTCGCAATCGTGAACAAATGAGGCGCTCATATAACTTGGCCAAAGAATTGAGCAAGCTAATGGGCCTGTAGGAAGTGGGATTTCGTGGGTCTTTACCGGGCTTGTGAATGCCAATGACGGCGGCGTCCTTCCACGCGTCGGGAAACACGCAGATGGACATGGCCGCGTTGAAGATAGTCACAAGCAGGCAAATAATATGGGCGGGGAGAATGCGTAGGACGCGGTTAGTTATACCATCCGGACCGGGGGCTTTGTTCACCTTAAGATCGCGAATGACGTCACGGACCTCAACTGGCGTGATAATGAAAGATATGCATCTTTGTCTCTAATATGGAATAATGTTGTGGGGAAACAGCACTAGTGCCAACCGACTGTTTTTATTGCAAAAGAAATGTGGAAGAATAATCGCTCATATAAAAATACTGAATGCTCTACAGCTTTTTTATATGGCCTACTCAGGGCCTATGTCCTATTTTATAAAATATTAACTGTCTCTAAATATAATATTCGCAATAATAGGACACAAATGTTCTATATCAAGTAAATAATACAAATGTTTACTTAATAAATTTGCTAGCTATTGTAAACAAATCAATACATATTATTTCACAATATATGTTTAATATATAGAATATATAGAAGCTATCACTTAATCTGCAACGTCCTGACAGGGCCATGTTATGTTATATTTTAACATTAATTTAAAAACCTGTGTATACTAACATGTGCAATAAATATATAAATATTATTACCATCATCTAATGTGGTGAATGATAGTGCCCCATCACATCTAAACATCCTCTTAAAGACCTTATCATGAAAATGTAAATCTCATTTAGAGGATGCCAAAGAGCGGATATCCCTTCTGATCATCTTCATTTTGACGTAATTTTCATGATCGTCATCACAATAGCCGTACTGCTGGGTGTAGTCCCCCGAAACGGGGGATTTTTGTTCTTAAGTCCCTTGCTAGGCAGGCGTTGTGACAATTGTGGACGTATTTATTAGGTTTTGGGTGGATATAGCTGCCTCTGTCGTTCCGGCATCTTAGTCGCCTCCATTAAAGAATATATAAGAGAATTCTTATACTTGTCTACTCTGCCCGTAAATAATCGGCTGACATTAGTGAGGGGAATTGTCATTTAAGAGGGACTTCAAGTCCAGTTCCCAGTTATAATTAAATTTTTATAAACATGCACTAACTAGTCCAGTAATCATTAAAAACTCTTGAGAACAACACGTATTGCAGTAATAAACAAAGAAGCTACGTTCCATTTTTAAAATAAATCACCGTTTTAGTCCATTTGCATTTCAAATGACGTTCTTAAACCAAGGACACTAACTATAAGTCGACAGATGCAGTGCTACATATAAAATCACGCTAAGAATGGAACAAAAAGAAACAGTAGTGCGCGGCGACGTAAAAAATACTGTACTCCTTTATGTTTATAAAGAGGTCGGACGTATTGTCCGCAAACACTGTTTTTTGATATGTAAATAAAAGTAATACGGTGTTTACACTAAATACAATGCGGCAGCTGCGACGTTGTGCAATGAGGCGCGGCCATCGTGCTGCACAACGCTGGCTGCAACAAAAACCGCACGGTCTTTGTGATCGTTGTGATGCACATTCAAATTGTGGATAAATAGAGGATACGCACTATTGTAGCAGAGCGAAAAGATATATCGGATTAATTTTGCATTAGCGAACGGTTTCGTATTGGCACAATTATAGCATTGTAGTATGTTAGTATTACCGGCCGATCCCGACGGGCGATGTCCTGTCCGACAACAATGATAACTGATAAAAGTAACATAACAATCATATAATTGAAGCCAATGGATCTGTTTTTAACTATATTTGCAGCGCGTATTATGACAAACGCGCCGACTGTCAGACGACTGACATAACTTGTCAGTTTCGTCAAACGCCATCTGTATATCTAAAACGAGAAGCTGACCGACTGAATGACTGACATATTATGACATATCAGGGCCTGGAGCACTTAGAAAGGATTTTAAATATTTACCCCCAAAGGGGGTAAAACGAGAATGCAAAGATTCTATGACAGTTCTACACATAATGCAGGTGAAAGCGCCGGACGCTGCCGATTTGGTCATTTTAAACTAAAGATCGTATTTTTTTTAAACGTAACGTACAAAGATTTTAATTTGTAAGTATTTTAACCTGAATATATGCAGCCGCTGATGCGCGATGACCGCACGTGACCAAGGGAAATAGAGATTATAAATTAATTTTACAACTATAAAGTTATTAATCTTCCCTATTTATTTGACAAATTCAATAAAATTGCAAACAAACAAACAACTCTTGTGGTTATTTAAATGGTAACTACAACTATGTAAAGTCGTGTGAATTCGTTTGTGAAATAAATTCAGACGATATCTCATACATTAACCTGATTCTGCGATAAGTCGCTTAAAGCACTTGTGTCACGGATATTAGACAATAGAGAATTCACATATATAATACTTAAATACATACATTTAACTCCCATACACAGAACCTTCGGCATACAAGATGGGATCGCTACCATCTGTGCTATTGAGCCCGCCAATGCCATTCAGGTACCTATAACTTGACATAATAATTTCGCTGAGTCAGCAAAAAGGACATGTCCTTCAATTTGACCTTTAATTAAAAGCTCCTTGTGTTGGAATCAGAAAGAAATTCACGCGCCGATTGATTAGTAATCGCAGAGGAATCTCAATCCGATGACGCAAGCCTTTTCTGCTGATAAGCGTGAACTCGACTTTGAAGTCCAATTAAAAATTTTTCTTTTACATTGACCGTGTCTTAAAAAGTTTGGTTTATTTAAAATCTTTTCGTATAATTCTTTTTCTATATTCATTTTATATTTTTAGTTAAACTTGGAAGCTAGTACCTTATCATCGATGGTTATGAAAAGATTTTTCGACAAAGGGTTCACCAGAACTAAAACTTAACTTGGGACTTCATAAGTATACAACCCAATATTTAGAACTGATTATTGGAGATTTAAGGTATAGAATGGATACCACGCATTGGTAAGTGCAGCGTAGGACGTCTACCCACGAGGTCACATGGCCTGATCAGAATCGCAAGATAGCTGGGATGCAACCCAATATGAAGATGCGTTTAATATTTGCTGCTGTAAAATATAAAAGCTGTAAAATAATGTCGCTATTTATGTCTGTCTGCTTTCCCCTTACATTAACATATTAAGGCTGCTTATTTTTAAATAGGTTATGTTCTACTTAAGTCCCTATAGTCCAGATATACTAAATAATAGTGACCTATATAGTATTATGCGGGATCATTTCCGGGATAAAAAGTGGCCCTAAATTGCAAATATTTTTTAATGGTTTCAATTACCATACTATTTAACGTTTCACATATTTTAGTTCGCAAGTTTTGGTTAACTTGCGGCACCCGGTCTCGACATTGACACAAGTTATTATGAAAAAAGTAGTTTTATTATGAGCAGTGAACACGTAAATGTTGGAAAATTTCAAAGATATTATCAATATATACTCAATGAGATAGTTTTGAATCATAACAAACCGACAGACAAATTTCGCATTTACATTATTTATGTGGATAGTACATACTCAGAATTAACATAGTCCAATATATATTATAGTAAGTAAGCATAAACATACACTTATATTGACCTGACTTCGAGCCAACTCACTTAAACCACTTGTGTTACGGACATCAGACAACAGTGGTATCACAAATATACAACTTAAATACATACTTTAACACAGAACAATCACAAATATCATCATATAAATGTTAGTCCTGGGTGGGGATCGAACCCACGACCCTGGGCACTTAAGATCACTACCATCTGCGCCATCGGGCCTGTGAAAGTAGTAGGTACATTTAAATAGTTCATGTAAAACATAGTAATTACAATAATTTGTAAGCTAGCTTACAGAGTGCACCCGAGTATACTTGATTCGTATTGACAATAATCAGCAACGATGCCGCTTCCTAATCAAGTCTAAACAAGCAAGGGTTGCGCCCCACGAACAGGGTTGGCGGCGCGCGTGATATGGGGTCAACGGCTGCAGGGGGGCCTCTTGCGTCGTCCGAATAAACAGTGAATCGATTCTACCCGTCCATGCACATTTGAAACTCGTTCCGATTGTCCCTGGGGAGGGCCTGCACAGGCGCTGATTTAGCTGGCGTTTTTTTCTATCTTCCAGCTTTTCTGTCGGCAGTAGTATTTTTTCTAGACAGAAAATGGTATATTTTTCTGATAAACCACAGCAAGATTTTGTTGACTCTCAATTGTGATTTATTAAATATCTAGGAAGCTTACAGTGACCTTAAGAGGTAAAAATTAGATTTGACCAGGCACTATGAAGCTAAAACCAATAATATCTAAAATAATAACTAAAAACTGTAATGGTGTGTTGTTCTTTTGAAATTGACGTAGATGTTCGCATTAAGTTCCATGATTCCTTTATTTGGCAAGAAAGTTTTAGAGAACATGTCAATTGATATCTTTCTGAAAGAATTTGACATTTAGTTTAAACTAACGAACATATTTATGTTTCTAGATTCAATACAACAACGGTTTATAAAAAAAATTTAAGGTAAATTAAATAATACTTGAACTTTGTTCAAAGTTTACCTTGCGGCAACCGTTCCAAAGATTATTTCGTCGCACAATATAGGTAAACAGTTTAATAAACCACGTTTAAGAGCCGTTTAATTATTATGAGAAGTCATCGCGTCAATGTAAGAAAATATTAAGCAAATTAAATGCCTGTCCTACGTAATAATACAAAGTTAATTACCTGATACTGTCTTACATTTTTATTTGTACCATTTATAATCTAAAAGCATTTTAACTATCACTAAGAAAGATTCTTTTATTTCTCTTCTGACGTTTATTTAAAAAAATGGAGCATTTCGTAAATAATTAGATTATTTGACATTCAATCGTCTGTAGATGATTCAATTAGTTCCTCGACTCGGAACCAAATCCCTCATAAAGCTGAGTAATAAAAATAAAAGCCGACATTAGGGCAAGGGTGCCGCCACAGTACACGCGGGGCGGTAACTTTAAACAAACAACTTGGTTAGAAAAGAATAAACTTCTTGTATAGCATCGCAAAGTTTTTACTATAGTTTGGCTATAATTGCCCTTTCTAATCCAGATTTTATTTTTTTTCTATTTGTAATTCACTGTTTACAATTAAAAAAAACTCTCAATAAGTTTTTAGAAACTGTAATATTATATAAAAAAGTGCTTATCACGAGAAAATTATTTTTAATACTTAAACAAATGATAAATATTAATAAATTCCTACAATATCTCATATATTGACTGACTACATTGATACCTGACTCCGAGGTAAGTTGCTTGAAGCACTTGTATTACAGACGCTAGACAACAGAGGAATCACAAATATACAACTGGAATACATATATTTACCACACAGACAGAAAAAACACAAATATCATCATATAAATATTGCCTCTGGGTGGGAATCGAACCCGTCGATAATAATGATTTCAGTGTAGCATGAATAAACAATAATGCTACTGAAAGAAGCAATTTTAATTTTACGGCGTGTATCGCTTTGTTTCTGTGATTGGCGATTGACGATTGTTATGTGTAACTCCGGCCACACGAAAACTTACCAAACAATGTCCTAACGATTGGTTGGACAATTTTACGAATGAATATTTGCCTTTGGAAATTACACGGCTATGAATAACATTTTTGAATACTTTTCAAGTGCTGCACACTGCAATGCGTATTGGCTACGAATGAGCTACCGGAACCGATAGAAGGTGGTATACTTAGCCGAAACAGTATAGCTCAAATACAAGTACTTGTACTAAAGCAAAGTTTTCGCTAATGTCATCACCATCATGTTAAATATAGATATAAACTCCTAATGATGATATTTCAAATCTTTTGCGTCTTATGTTCAGCAATGAAAGTTCTTTGGTTGTTGTAATGATAATGGACTAACTACACTTTTTTGATTATAGGATAAATAAGAGTTCATTAAACATCTTACGTTGCCTTGCCCTGTTACATTTAAGCTACGCAATCTCGGATATACCGCCGTCGGTTCTGGTAACTCAGGACGTTACGACACCTGGTACAAGGGAGGTACTGCTCTGCCGGTATCCCACCGCTGTATTCGCCAAACAACTATCCGACATATACATAATTGTTCTTAAATTTGCGTCACTAATGGAATGGAATGACATACATGGATGCGCCTAGAAGTTTGGTTATATGATATATTTGAGAATATTAATATAGGTTTAGAAAGAACTAATGCGACTAAGGGATGCAAGAGAGGTATGCCTAAATCGTAACACGTGGAGATCCATAGTCTCTGCCAATCCAGATGGGACACAGGCGTGATGTATGTATGTAAAATAGGTTTATATATTTATTTAGTACAGGTACAATTAGACTTACTAACGACTGTCATACATGCTAATATTTATATTTAAATACAATATTAACTAGACGGTAACCTGGGAGATGTAAACTTTCAGAAACAGATCAACTTTCCCAAATCTTTGAGAAATTTAGTTCAAAGTTGACTGTAAAAATGTGAAAGATTTGGGTAGCTTGATGTTGCCCACCGTACACGACATACTTTTTTTATTTTATATTTTTTTATCTAATAAGACGTAAAATATGAATTGAAAGAATTCAAGAAAAATATAAATATATATATATATGATTAGTTAATTTAATGCCCTTTAGCCGATTATAATATTATATGTAAAGAGTTTTTGAAACTTCCCTCTTAAAAGTAAGGAATGTATTATTAAACGTCTTTTGCCGCTGTGTTTCAGTTCATTGTTGTTAGTATTATTTATTGTATTGTTATGTAGTTAAAGAAATATTATTTCTTTACATTTATTATTAGATTACATTGGATTAGCACCTCAGCACGTTGGGCAGCATTCTTCACGGGGGACCGTTAGTTAGCGCGTTAGCATGCGCGTTAACCGTATGCTCAAATTGTTCGTGTCAATGAGGAGGGGCGCGGGCTAATGACTCAATCGGACTTCACACCTGCCTGTTCAAACATAATGTTGTTTTGAACAAGTTCAAATGAGAAAGTCGTTACAACGTAAATTTGAGGTAACGACATGTTAGATATTTCTATGAAAGAAGCAGCAATGTATTAGGCGCCTCATTTTACCGGCTGTTTATTCAAAATTAGCACTTTATGAGGTAGACCTCATACAAAAGATCATCTGCATCGGTACCCCACTCTCACCTATTTCTACCGCCAAATAGCAGTGTTCGCATTGCTTTATTCCGGTCTTAAAGGTGATAGAAGTAGGGAATTTTACTGGGTAAAGGGGCATAACATCCTTAAGTTACAAGGTTCTAACGAGCGTCTATGGACTACAGTAACGCTTGCTATCATGCGGGCTATATGCTTATTTGTCGCCCTGGTCTAATAAAAAAAATAGAAAAAAAGCTGCGCTCTGTGATTGCCAACACGCACGCCCAGCGCGGCAATTACGGGCAATATACCCCCTTTCTTGGGGAGGCCTATGTCCAACATTGGACTTTTACAGACTGGTATGATTAATATAATAAATAAACAAAGTCGTGTATTGACATTAGTTACTGTCTCTAGTAAATGTTACTGAATTAATTTTAGTGAGACTAACACCTGGTAGTTTCGAGTCGCTGTTGAATAAACAATTTCTAAATGTTGACTAAAACAATATTTGTAAAAATCCAGCTCTTAGAATGAAAAGCGACTTCGTTTATTAATATAAAATTGGTATAGAGCGTGACAACGCAGGTAAACGTCAGAGCATGTTAGCAACCACAGCATTTCCCACACACCGCGGCATCAGGCCCTCCCCCTCCCTTCACCCCTCGGCATCCGAGGAGCGTTATTAATTACCGCATAACTCGGACAATTCTGCCGCTCAATTAGCACCGCCCGCGCACGGCAACACCACCGAGTCTATTGTGAAGGCTACGGTAGTCCGCCGCTCTATGGTAAGGGATTAGGGAATACTCAACAAATACAACTCATGTATGCTCTTCTATCTGATAATGGACCGGTATTAAATGAAGTTCAAAATAATGGGTTAATATTTATCAAATATTGAAGACTATTATGTTATTAACTTGCTAAGTATTCAATGTTAACACCGTTTCTATTTACTTATATTAAAAACGGGAAAGTAAGCGAAAATATTGAGTTTATGTCATTCTCAGTCTCATTGTCAAAACAACTGCTTCATTAATTGTATACAAAACAATTTTACAATATTACTTAAACTGCACAAATATATGTCACATTATAAACACACAGACAGAATTCGATATAAATCTTGACCTTTAACACATTCTAAATTTATTGAGATTCTTTTTTATTTTCATGAAATTGGTGGGTTGTGCATAAAAAAGTATTTAAATCTTATGAAAAGTGTCACTTTCCCTTCGTAAATACAAAATCACCACATAACATATTATGAAATCAGCGAAAGAGCAGAAAAATAATGCATCATATACCTTTTTTTTGGTTGTATATTTATCATTACGTCTTTTATGATAAAAAACAAAATTAAACATGTCGTGTGCACATCTCCCAAGTTATCGTCTAGTTAATATTATATTTAATTATGAATTATAGTGTGTGTGACAGTAATCTGTTAGTGTACTTATTCACATACCTATATGTATTAAATAAAACCTATTGTATTAGCGAACGCTCAAAGTGTAATGCAAGATATTAAGTTTGTTACCAATTTTTTTATCTTTCAGAACTAGATACGGTCTGTGTCAAAAGGTAGCTCCCAGACACGAGTGGCGTCTCAACTTAGATCTAGGAAGGCAAAAATATTTCACCATTTACTCAAAATATCGAACTAAGAATTTAAAAGTTAAATAAACTCCGTTTGTGATTCTTTAATAAGTAGTTTTGTTACGTCTTGATACACGTATATAAATAGCACAACTGCATAATAATGATAATTAGGAAACGACGGGCCCTATAACTCAGACGGTAGTGATCCTATCTTGTGGTTGGTGCATCGATCCACCCAGGACAAATATTAATATGATGAATATTTGTGTTTGTTCCGTGTCTGGGTGTCAAATATGTCTATAATAATACAATTCTTATGACTTCGTGATGAGGCGTTAAATACTCTTGTGTTATACTTGTGTGATGTCATACAAAAGAGAAATCACATATATACTACTTAAATACATAGTTTAACACCCAGACATGGAACAAACACAAATATAATGATATAAATATTAATCCTGAGTGGGGATTGAACCCATGACCCCTAGCGCACTATATATATATTTAAATAATATCTGTGATTCCTCTGTCACCAAATATCCGTAAAACAAATTCTGTAAGCGAAATGTCTCGGAATCAGATAGGAGATGAATTTGAGTGGGAATTATAATTTGTTTTTTTAATTAGTTGAGAACACCACGTGATTTATCGAGTACCCTTTCCCTTTTTATGAAGGACCTGATGATTTTTTAATTGTGTATTTGGTGACGTGTCAATTGGCCATATGAGATGGGCTCGGCTCGGCTCGACGACGCACCGACGCGGCTCACCGCAGTTTATTTTTAAAACGTCATTGGGTGCCGCTGAAGTATTTATTGTCGGCAGTATGTTCGGGAGGACGCTCGCTTCAATATTAGCTTTCTCCTCGTGATATTGTTTATGATGTTTTTGTTGATCTCGGCGATGGAGTCGAGTGTTTAATTAGGTATGCCTATAAATTGGGATTGTTATGTGCATTATTGCTGTTGTAACTTCGGTAAACATACAAATTAGCGATGAAATGAGTTATTGTTAATTTTCCTTTCCTAATTGTCTTGAATTGACAAAAGTTGTGTATGTATTTGGTACAGTTAAACCGCATTTTTCGTTGTAACTCGTTTTCCCTAGTTAAAACTAGGTTTACTTAATGTTTTTGTTAAAACTGGAAATACCCAGTTAAAACTAGAATGTACCACTGTTATAATTAATTTTAAGATAAAAGTTCACATCGTACTTTTGTAATATTTCATCTCTTATCAGAAGCATGGCACCTTCTGGACCTTCATATAAGATCTAATAGACTATTTCTTTGAACGTTACAGAGCAGTCGTGCAGATAAATACAATTATTAAAGAATGACAAATAAAACACACGCGATAACAGTACCAATGAGTGCTTTGATTATAATTAGAATAGACGGGCCCAATGGCGCAGATGGTAGCGATCCTGTCTTGGGCACCAAAGGTGGGTGGGTTCGGTCCCCACTCGGGACAAATATTTATATGATGATATTTGTGTTTTTTATGTGTATGGGTGTTATATATATATATACATATATACATATATATGCATAACGACCTTTGGCGACCAAGACAAGATCACTACCATCTGCGCCATCGGGCCCGTTGAAGTAAATATCATCTTAAATGTACATATAACGCTCTAATACGCTAAATCTCATCGAAACTTGGGCTGTGTGTAGTGTCGAGTGATTTCTGGTCGGGCCGGGGTCGGTGGAGGCGTTCGGTCGGAGTTAGAGGAATCAATTAGCTCTTCCGCGCGCTGCCATTAGCGCCGCGGCTCTCGGCTGTGGCGCGAGTCACTGAATTGCGCGACTTATAGATTAAATAACTATTCATACTTGACGTTCCCGAGTGCATATCATACGCTTGAGTCAAGAACACATAGAATTTTATAAATGAGGTGTATAATCAAATAATGACGGGCCTAATGGTACAGATGATAGTGATCCTATTTTGTGCGCCAAGGGTCATGGGTTCGATTCTCACCAAGAGTGAATATAATTGTTCTGTGTCTGGGTGTTAAATATATGTATTTAAGTAGTATATTTGTGATTCCTCTGTTTTCTGGCATCCGTATCACAAGTGCTTTGAGCAGACCACAAAGTCAGGTTAATGTATGAGAATGATTATAAAAAAATATATATTATAAAGCTGAAGAGTTTGTTTGTTTGTTCAAACTCTCAGGAACCGCTGGTCCGATTAAAAAAAAATCATACAGTATTGGATAGTCATTTATTGAGAAAGGCTATACTCTCCAAAGTCACAACTCCAGGCGGACGAAGTTACGGGCACAACTAGTTAAACGTTACAAATATTTTTTGAAGTAATGTTTATTATAAAAGTAAAATTAGCATATCGGGATTTCTAAAATTATAACATTCAGTCGAATATAAAGTACATCTGTCTATTTGTAACGCTTGCGTGGGTCAACCACTGAAACGGATTTCTTAATATTTGGGATGCGAAAACACGACGGTCATTAATTGTTGTTTTCAGGGATAAAGTGCAGATGTACAGAAAGATTAAAAAAAAAAATAAAACAATTCACTCGTTATAATTTCATTATTTGAACATCTATTTTGATACATGTTTATGCTGTTTTTAGTTATCATAATTGAAAATGAATCCTTGTTTACTTGAAACTATTAAAAAAAGTCAGAAATAAATACATACAACAGTATGTATGTATACGCCAAATAAATTTCAGACCCTCGAGTCATTAGCTACATTTAGTGCAACGGAAATTCATACAGTTTCTTCCACTACCGCTACCGCTTATAATTAGTGACACAGGCTATCAGTTTAAAAGATTGTAGAGACGAGTTCCCGAAGGAATCAGCTCGCGGTTCGCGGCAAGTCACTCTCACTCGCGCTCAGCTAACGAATGCTTTCATTTAGCACCAACTGCGACCGAACGTTCACGATCTAATGTTACTTCAATGTCTTTACTGTCTGTATTTATTTAGTCTGTATTTATGTTGCTCTGTGCTAGGCACTGATTGAGGCACGTAATATTCATTTCTTTACGTTTTTTCTATGACACAGTAGAATTACCCAGCGAATAAAAAAACATTTCATCCTTTATATGCTTTATATCATTACGAATGTTATATTTTTGTCGGGCCCGATAACGCAGATGGCAGTGATCCTATCTTGTGGGTCTAAGTTCGTGGGTTTGATTTCAACTCAGGACAAATATCATAATATATAAGTAATTCTGTCTGTCTGTCTGCCTGTTACGCTTTCCCGCTTAAACCTCTATACCGATTTTAATGAAATTTGGCATAGACAATCTTTAGACCCTGAGAAAGGACATAGGCTATTTTTTAATTCGAAAAAAGGGTTGTGAGAGGTCGAAAAGGGGGATGAAAATTTGTAAAGAAGTATCGCTATTTTTGGAGCTAGAAACTTGAAACTTATTTTTCAAGCCATTGATTCAATATAAATAAATAAACAACAAAAGTATGCACGGAGCGAAATTTAACAATAGTTTAAGAAACTATGAATAAGGAGTGTTAAAATCCATCATCATCAACATCATTGCAGCCGGAGACCGTCTGTGCTAGACACAGATATCTCTAAAAAGGAGAAATTATGAGCAAAAGCCCATAATTCCCGCGCGGGGCAGGCGAGGTGGAATCGCAGCGAGTGACTTCGCGACAGAAATGCTGCTGCCCATCTCCGTTCTGTGTGAGCTACGCTGTTTCAGGTGAATATCTAACTGTCGATTCCGATACCACATTCGCCTATCACGCCATCTGCCAATACGCACAGTTATGAAACTCAACTATGAAAACTCAAATATGAAATAAAATCTAGCGGCTGGTAAAGGTAGACCTGGAAGTACATATACATATTATATACTTTGGTGTCCGTTTGTTGATTTAAAAGAAGCAATAAAGAATATCAATATGAAAATAAATGTAGCCGATGCTATTTAAATATTCCAGTAAGATATACCAGTTGATGTGAGTTTTTATATATGTTCTATATTGCCTGTCCTAATTCTAACAACACACACGAGGCGGACAATCGGTCGTCTTCAAAACTGTCGCACCGGCATAAAGCAGTGCTCGCATTGCTGGGTTTTGATCTGAAGGGTGAGAGAGGCAGTGAATTTACTGGGTAATGTGGCATACTATCTTCAAGTCACAAGGTTGGCAACTCGTTAGTGATATCCTTGTGATATTACGAGCGTCTATAGGCTGCAGTGACGCTTACTATCACGCGGTCTATGTGCTTGTTTGTCGACCTGTTCTAATAAAAAAAAAAACAACGCAACTACTGTACAACAATTAAATCTATGGGGGTAAAATAAATCACCGACCGTATATGTCAACCGTACCTCCGTGGAATAAGTTAATCTCGTAGACGACATCGGCCGCGGCGCGGTGCGGTAGGCGGGGGTGAGGGAGGGGGGCTCCAATCAGTGCAACCTATACGTTATTATAGGTTGATCAACATGTTGATTGATGAACGTCATTCATTGGAACTGTTCCATAGATAGGGTCGCTTATGGGGCGACGCCCATTGGCTCGCTTTATATATGTCGACAGGTGAAATCTAATTCAAAATAGACCTTTCCTAAATCAAACGACGTCAATTTACTATACCTTATCGTTTTAAGCGTTTCCTATAAATTCAGTTATGATGAAACGCTCAATGTTTAATATGAAGTTCACATAATGAATTGTTTGGTACATGCAATGATTAAACACTTGTTTTATCATCTGATTTATCAAAAAGCTTATAACGTTCTTTAAATGACAACATAATAATAATTTTATATCGAAAAGTATTTCACACGGCTATAATTTTGTCAATTATTTTAACTTAAAGACTTAACTAAAATAAAATACTATAATGCAAAATATAAATAATGAGACGAGACTATTATAAGAAAATTTGTGCGCAATTGTACCTTTTTGATGGTACAGTACATGTATGTGAGTGAGTGCCAGAGATTCTCTTTTTGCATTGAATATTATTGAGGGTATGAATAGATATTAATTTATTTATATTGTTATATAGAAAAGATCCTGAGCATAAGTCAAAATGCGACAGAATATTAACTCTTATATTTTTTTAAAGAAAAAAGCATTCATTCTCTGCAGATTTATCAATGAATTTATATTATGTAAACCAGAGACTTCTATTTACATACCGCTTTTTAAAAGTAATCGTGTGTTATTCACTCCTCCTTGAAATCGCTTTACAGAGCGCATTAGTAGAGCGGAAAAACATTATCAAACACTATCCACCGGTGTGCCTCCGTCCCTGACGGATGACCCCGTCAGAAGTGGAGCATCCAATCAACCGCTGATGGCCTGACGACTGCCGTAACGTCGGCCGTGATCTAGCGCGGCGCCGACGCCGGCGCTCGGGCTTATTTCGAGAGCGATGCACCTGTGTACTTTATTACCTTAATTAAGGCTGCATTAACGAAATTAAGATTCCTCTAAAGTGTATCACGCATTCCAATTTAACTATCTGGGATATAAACACGCCTAGTGATGTATTTAACATGTCTGTGTCTAAAATGTTTTCTGTAAAACTTTTTTTTTCTTTCCTCACACTTTAAGTCGCTGTACATTATTTTGAATTGTGCAATGTTGGCACCTAGCAATTAAGAGAGGAAAAGGGAGCCAAATGACATCAACCTCGATTTCTTTAAGCAACTTCAGTTTAATTCTAGTTTTCATCAGCTAATTAACGTTCATTGACGGCCTTAATGTCCCGGCGGGGCTTAATGGCGTCAACTGTCACCACCGAGGATTAACTTGTCATACCCGCCCCTACACCAAATCTACCCAACCTGGGAACGAGTAAAGTGCAGCTTGCATTTGATTAAGCTTACGACGTGTGCGGCTCTACAGTGAATTATGTCTGACGTATTGATTACAGTTCCGGCTCACGTATTCAAATACATTGCCAAGTTTTCAAATGACATTTGTGTCGAAATTTTGACAAGCAAAGACACTTATCGAAGCACGTGTATAGATAAGCTTGAACGTAGTCATTAACATTGTCAAGTCTTTTATATCATAATTATTTGCACGCATTGTACAAATTTTCTTTATTATACCAGGTCGACAAACAAGCACACAGTCCGTGATAGTAGGTGTCGCTGCAGCCTATACACGCTGGTAATATCACAAGGATATCATTAACGCGTTGCTGTTTTGAGGACGTTGTGTACCCAGTAATTTCATTGCCTCTCATCCTTCAGACCGGAACACAGCATTGCGAAAACTGCTAATTGGCAGTAGAAATAGGTGAGAGTGAGGTATATCTACCTCATGTCGTCAAACTGACGCATTAAAATAATAGATCATAGTTTTAAATACACTTTTGGGCTACTTATTTTATAATATTGATCAAGAGTAGCGAGAAAATGAACTTGATAGATTGTATTGGATTAAAGTTTACTTAAACTAACCCTGATATTATCAGTAATGAAACAATTCTATTGAATTTTATTAACTGTGTATTCCATTAAACAAAGTACACTTCAGGCAAATTTCAAATCGACAATACAGATTTCACTCTAGACGTACACTTATTATAACATCTTCTTTATAAATAGTGAAGTTTCAATGACACGATATTACGTTTTCCAAATTGATTTTAAACTTAAATGGATAACGATGGTTTCATACGTAATCTCGCGGCTCTGTCTAGCCGGGGTAAATGAAGTTACCGAAATGTGTGCTCGCACAAAACAAATTAAATCGAACGTCACCGCTCCTTTGATCAATGCGTGAGTGAGCGCGAGCTCGCGACGCGAACAATCAATTAGCATCGCTAGTCGTGTTTCAGACGATCCCTCTTTTATTTATTGAATTTATCCCTTCGCTGTGTTCCAGTTGGACGTTTCAATACTGATAACTGAAAAAACTGCACTCTTTTTGTATATTATAGAAAAATAAAGCCTCGCTTCGAACGTACTATTATCGCTACATAATATCAATCGAATTACGGGACAGATTATCACAAAACAGTGGCATGGATCATGAAGAAAATTTATATAAAGTTTACCTAAAATATTTAGTTAAAAATATTAGTAGAAATCAAAGTAATGTTGGTATAGATATGTTCTACTTAGAAGGATGACGGAGTCAGTGAAAATACTGGGTTATGTGACATAATATCCTCAAGTCTCAAGTCATAGGTACGCATCTTTAAGCTGCGGTGACGCTTACATCACGCGGACCGTATTTGACTTAACATATATATTAAACTAACTGCTTTGTATTAATTGTTAAACCAGTCACTAGAGAATACTATTCTAACTAACAGCTCAATAGATAATATATTTCACACCATGATACGTTTTTGATTTTAAAAGATTTTTATATTAATTAATATGATTATAAAATAATTTTGTTTTAATATTCTGTAATTATCGTGAGATACCGGCAGAGTAGAATAGTATCTTCTCTTGTACTTGGCGTCTTAAAAGGCGACTAAGGTACCTTAACCGAGAGATGGTGGTATATCCATACGATATAGTAAAGCTCATATGTACAGCGCGCGGATGGGCGGTGATCCCGTCGCGAAAACTGCGCTCTGCGATTACCAACACGTTTTCCCAGCGTGGCAATTATCATTATTCAAATTTCACCTGTTTCGGGAGGCCTATATCCAGCAGTCGACTTCCAATGGCTGATATAAGGATTCTGTAATTATTTAGATTTACAATATGCATCATATTTAACGTAAGATAAATATTTGCAACTTCTATGTAAATTGTATTTTCATTGACGGGCTCGATGGCGCAGATGGTAGTGATACTTCTTGTGTAGTCTTGTGCACCAGGGGTCGTGGGTTCGATTCCCACCCAGAGCAAATATTTATATGATGATATTTGTGTTTGCTCTGTGTATGGGTGTAAAATATATGTATTTAAGTAGTATATTTGTGATTCCTCTGTTGTCTGGCATTCGTAACACAAGTGCTTTAAGCGACTTACCTCGGAGTCAGGTCAATGTATGAGATGTTGTGGGAATTTTATTATTATTATTATCTATATACGATGTTGCAAATATTCTCTAATCTCGAATTAGTTGGTGAAACATAATAATTAAATGAAAGATGTATTTTACGGACGCCGTGATTCTTTAAGACTGTTAACGATTGTAAGTGACACCGTCGCTGGCCGCGCGCCTGCAAGCGACTAATTAGGTGCAAGTCCGCGATTGGTGCGCCAGTTTTTGAAAACAATTCTATGAAAACAAACGTCAGTAATAAGCTGTTTTAATGAACGCCTCGGGCGAGCGACGCCAAAAATAATACAAGTCGATTCCTTTCAGAGGATCTTACTTCGTGTTTTACTTTCTGATAAATATTTCTAAACTTGATTTTTTTAAGTCTTCGAGTATTATACAAAAGATGCTGCATCAATTTGCTTATAAAATGAGTTTGCATCTAGAAGAGTATGTATTATTTTTTAAAGAAATAACCTACTTTGTTTTGATTAAATTTGTATGAAGTTATGGTAAATTTGTCTGGAAATGTTTTCAAATCAAACATTACAGCAGTAGTTGCCTGATTTTCACACTTAAGAAAATATTTCGTTTTATCATCTGTTTATACTAATACTTTTAATTTTCTCCATAATCACTTAAATTTGTTGACGTTATATAGTTTTTTTTCACTGCATTTTGTATCTAATCTCAAAAATGTGTACGTCTGCTAGTAGCCAAACATGGAGCCATTGTATTCCATATTTACAAATAAATGAATAAAATTCAATTGAAAAAATATATATTTTCCTAACATATATTTCCTCTACATTCCAAAAGCTGTGTGGTACCGGCAGAATACAATAGTACCTCCCCCTGTACTAGATGTCGTAAGAGGCGATTAATGTACCGAAAACAGATAGATGGCGGTATATCCACCCAAAAAAGTGTAGCCCAAATGCAACAGGGCAGGAATGGGCAGCAGCTATGCGATTGGCACCACGATTGCCCAGCGCGGCAATTATCGGAATGCGGCTATTATAGGAATTATATAATTATAATTATTATGAATTATATAATTCCTTCTTTCTTGGGAAGGCCTGTGTCCAGCAGTGGGCGTTTTACGGCTGTTATACATTCCAAGAGGCATCCTTTTGTATCAGATGTCGTAAGTTGCGACTGAAGTAGCGGCCTGAGGCGGCCTATAAGAGTCAGCGTAGCTCAAATGCAGCATCCATGATGTGAAAAATGTGGAGCGTGTTCTGCGTAGAAATTATCAATGAAATTCACCCACTATTAGGTGAAACTCTCGTCAATCAGTGGGCGTACTACTCTGATATAAATATTTATTTATTTCGGCATATTCAACAGATACTTGTGAGTTAAGCACCTTGATGTCGGACAAAACAGAGTGATAACAATATTATTTTGCGTGTGAATGTGAATTATCTCGTTTTTTCATTATTTATTCAGAGATTGTTCCTTTATAGCACAGGTATAGATGTTTTATTTAAAGTGTTAGCTTCCTATTTTGCTAAATAAAATAAATAAATAAAAAAGTAGCTTTAAAGAACAGAGAAATTACAAATATAATACCTAAATACACATAAATAACACCCAGACATGCAATCAACTCTGATGTTTACCCTGGTGGATATTGAATCCACGACCTTTGGCACATTAGTTAGGATCACTACCAAGTCAAAGTCACAAAAAGTATACATACGTAAAATACAACAAATTATACTCTCAGATTGTGATATTTCATAAAAAAATAGATTCCCAAAAAAGTGTATGTCGCGAGGCCACCACAAGTTCATAATAGTTTACCGTGCGCTCAGTCCGCGCGCACCCCGGGCCGCGCCGCCGGCCGGCGAACTAAGCAGAAAACTCGCACGCGTTACCGAAACCCTGAACATTTCACCACCACATTTAAATCTGATGCCAACTACAAACAAGTCTATTGTTGTGACACTTGCTTTAAATGGTAACTTTATTGCAGACGGGTACTGCTCCAGTGATATTATGAGTTGAGTTGGAATTCCTAGCGAGGATAAAAGGTCTCTAGAGGTACACCTTTTACTAGGGTACCTCACCTACCACTTTCATATATTTCTATCGCTAAACAGGAGGGAAACAGGAGGAACACGGAAATGCAAACATTTATGTGTGACTATTCAAGTGTCATGTACAGTTGATATCACTAGTTTACAATATTATCGGAAGGTAATTTTTATTATTGATGCGCTCAAGGTTGTGGGTTCGATCTTCACCCAGAACAAATATTTATTTAACGGTATTTGTTTGTTTTGTGTCTGGGTGTTAAATATTTGTATTTAAATATTATATTTGTGATTCCCTGTATTGTCTAATGTCCGTAAAACAAGTGTTTTAACCGACATATCATGGAGTCAGGTCGATGGATGAGATGTTGTGTTAATTTATTATTTATTATATTTGACTAGGTGTCCCGGCAAACGTTGTACTACCTATTAAATTATATAAAATAACTAAAATGTCTATGAAAATAGGGGTTTATGACAGAAGGGTGAAAATTGAGGCTTGTATGCTGTAGCATAAAATCAGAAAATTTAGTTTTAAAAATTAAATAAAATTTAGGGGTGAACCACCCTTAAAATTTAGAGGTATGGAAAATAAATGTTGTTCGATTCTCCACCCTAGCTGATATGCACGCTAAGATTCACGAAAATCGGTAGAGCCGTTTCAGAGGAGTTCAATAACATACACCGTGACATTTGTGACACAATTTTATATATTAGATTTATAGATTCCACATAAACCCTGAAGACACTGTAAACGCGAAAGTTTATGAGGGCGGATTCAAATAGGAAACATGTTCTTTTATCAGATCATGTTGATATCAGATCTAATAGTTTTAATTTTTCGGATAATCTAATGCTGTACTACTTAGACGTCATCTTTCGTGCTACCGGAGGGACGGGCGAGGCCGTTCATTACGAACGACCCTTTTCCCGACCGAGCCCGCGTGGCCCGCGGCGGCGGCCGTGCCACAGTCCGCGGGGTCGGAGCGGGACGAATGAAATTTTACAATACGTCAGAATAACACAGAATAGATTGAAGCCGTCACCTAGCAACACACGACCACAACTTTTTGTAACGAAAATAATAAATAGATGATATACAGAGATATTGCCGTGGGGTACTGGCAGAGTAAAATAGTAGCTCCCTTGAATTAGGTGTCGTGAGAGGTGACTGAGGTACCGGAATCTACAGATGGAGGTATGTCCATTCGCTCAAATAAAAAGTACAGGACGGGAAAGGTAGCAGCATCTCAGGCACAAAGCTGCGATGGCCAACACTCTTGCCAGCGCAGCAATTATGGAACCCTCTTTTTGAGGAGGACTATATACACCAGTAGATTTACAATGGCTGGTATGAAGATATGATGTAAGAAGGACAATTGCATTATACGGATTGTATAGCTTGCTTTCACCGGACATCGAACCTAGTCTTTCATGTCGTGTTGTCCTGCTGTGAGGTACCGGCAGAGTAGAATAGTATCTTCCTCTGTACCAGGTGTTGTAAAAGGCGACTAATATACCAGAATCAGGCTCAAATACAGGGATGGGCAGCAGAATCCCCGTCGCAAAAGCTATGCTCTGATATTGCCAAAATACTTGTCCAGCGCGGCAATTATAGGCAAAATTCTCTCTTACTTGTAGAGGCATATGTCCAGCAGTGGACTACCGATGGCTGTAATGAAGATGATGATGATTTCATTAAATCAATGAATCTTAAATACGTAAATTGATGTGATTGATATGTTTATATTGTTAGATAATTCAGATGCTGCCGTTTCAAAGATAAATAATGTCGATAGTTCTCTTTGTTTAACGATCACTCGGCCGAATCAACCTGAAAGCGTAAAACTTGCTGACACTACAATATAACACGCAGAGTTTCATCGAATTGTACCTGAGGTAGGTTACAAAGGTTCCAGCACTCTTCACTTTGAACTATTTCTGCTCAACTTTCAAACAGAAGTATTGGCATTTGCTGTGATGCAGTTTGAGGTAAAAGAGGCATCGAAGTCACAGACGAAGTGCAGACATCGCTCGCGCTTTTCCAATTTTCAAGTGACGAATATTGGCGAAGCGCGAGCGATGGCTCGAACGTCTCTAGAGTACGGTGTCACCGTCACGCGTATTTGGCCACTAAGTAATAAAAAAATCGATCAAAAGACCTGAATCAAGTTTCACATATCCTTTGCGACAAATTTGGCAAATTAAACAGGCCTTCCGCGTCCAGGCTGACCCTATTTCCGGACTCGTCAAAGTAAGTTTTCGTTACTAGATTTTCAAAGGCTTCTTACTTCCGCGTCGTCGGCTTTTGCATAGTTCTGATTGAACGCCGGATTGTTTGTGCCTTCTATTAGTTTTAGGCCTCTGCTCGCTGAGATAACGGCAGGGAATAAGCCTCGGCAAACATTAATTTTACTTAGCAAATACTTGCTTAGGGTGCTGCGTCTTAAATACCGCGCTAGCCTTTTCCCTCTGGCGCTGACCGCGGAATGGGCGATAGATCCTGGAAACTGTTTAATTATCTCGTTCAAAAGGGTTATAAATATTCTTAATAACTTTATTAGTACGAACTTCTGAGTGTTTACTCACATAAATAAGTATGAAAATCAACATTACAACCAATGTTGAAGACATTTTTTTTTAAACAACTACATATTGTTTGCGACTGGAGCTTTATTTCGATTACAATATACTTACACAAGATGATGAGAACAAATGGCGTCTTATATTATTAATTGGTCAAAACCCAGTTCATTTTTATAATAAACTAGTGAATATAAAATATTTTCTAGCTTAAATATTTTATATTTACTGGTTTATTATATGTCAATACAGATTCGTTTACATATATTAGCCAAATTGTACCGAGAGAGTAGAATAGTAACTTTCCCTGTAACAAGTATCGTAAGAGGCGACAAAGGTACAAGAACCGACAGATGGCGATGAAACAGCGTAGTTCAAATGCACAGGGCGGTTATGGGCAGCAGCATCTCCGTCGCGAAAGCTGCGCGCTGCGATTGCCCACACGCTTGCCCAGCGCGGCAGTTATGGGCTAAATTTCCCCTTTCTTGAAGAGGCTTATGTCGAGCAGAAGACTTCTAATAGCTGATATGATGATGAAATGACTAACACAACCGACAGCGATGTATTTTACAATTTTACCTTTTTTCTTTTCATGAGTGCAAGTTAATCAATACGTCGAGTAAAAAAAAAGTTACAGTTTGTAGTTAAATATTACGTAATTCTAATTATTCTATAAAAAAATATGTGTATATTAGAATTGTAATAAAATTGGACATTACATGTTTGTAGGTTTAACGATGTAGTCGGCGCACGCAAACAACATAACGAGTGCAGCTATTGTGATATATCAGCGGCTAGTGCTAACCGTCCACTTAACAATGGCTGGGCGATAATACATCATTACAAATCTATGGGCTTTTATTCGTAAGAGCAGAGGGCTCATTATATTATACAAAAACGGTAAATAATAAAGCGGTCGAACCGCGGGACCGTTTCCAATAATCCGAATAAACACGAAGGGTGACCGGCGTACGTCATGTGCACGCGTCACTTTTATCGCCTAAAGTACACCCATCGTTTATTCCATTGATTGTCCGCGCCATTCCCACATCATCGAGAGAATAATCATCCCGTTGAAAAAAGCTACATTGTTAATCCATGATAAATTGCCCAACTGTTCAATAGTGTACTTCAATTCACTTTAATTCCAAACACGTCCCTATTCGAAGCGATCTAATCCCAGTAATAAAAGATCCATTTCTTTATTACCTCCGACTTGTTTAGTCTCAAATAAAAGTGTCGCCCTCAGAGAGACGCATTCGCACCGGCGGGCGTTTATCATATTTTCGATCAGGCCGGTCGGGGCTCGAGCATTCGGGATAACCATGGGGTTAGTTGACAGCTCACAACTCGGGATTAACTTCGTATTGCGGCCGTGGAGCGAGAAAAAATTTAATAGCTTTTTTGAACAGATTCTCCTTTGGGAACGATTGGGTAGGGTCGCAAAAGATCTAGTCGATAGCGAGATTTAAGGGGCGGATATTGCATCCGCATTCTTTGATGTCCAAATTGCGAATACTTGAACACATGGCTGGACTGATATAGTCGAGCGCTTTATCGTCGCGCCATTTCGAGCATCGATACAACACCGTGCGCCGTTTTAATACTGTCATTAATAAATAATCAAACAATAACAGGCAGCGTTGAACAATAAAAGCACGGAGCGCGATGCACAGCAACTGCGGGCCGATCCAGCATTCATGAATCGAGTTGGTATACAAAGACAATGCAGTCGGCTATAACTAGAGATGGATCGCTGAATGTTTTAATCCGAAACGTTTTCATTCGCTCTTGAACAAATATTGATAAAAGTTCATCAGTTGAATATTGACTGTGGTATTATTGACGGAGAAAGTTTACTTAGCAATTGAATTTCATTGTTTGCTCCGCAGATATCTATTTCTCGTCAGGCCTTATATTTAAACTGGCTTGTGTATCCAGTGTTTGGAAATCAAAGACAAGTCAACCTAATGCTTCTCGATTTATATTCTATTAGGGGATCGATGTCTTTGTTTGTAAAATCAATAATCGTATGCGACCAGCTCCATACCGCGGTTTCGCTCGAGTGACGTTTAATCAGTGATTTCTGAAATCTTTAGTGTTCCGTGAGTTTTGTAATTTTCCAGATATGGATAAGGATAAAGAGTATGTGTCAATTTTTTCCGAAATTAATCGCTCGCCAGAAGTGACTACATAACAAATTTGCATTCTGTTTGTTTACCGGGTTTCATTTTATTTGATTCCCAGGTAAATTATTAAAGAAAAGCATTACCACGTATATTTACAGCTGCCCTGTGGTGTTCGACTTTCACTCGGAGAAACGGGTGCAATTTGTTTTATGACATTTAAGTAATTATATGTTTTTTTTTATTATTTTGAGCTGGTGTTTATTCTAGTTCTCTTTTTATCTAGCATTATATATTTAGAAAAAAAATATCAGTCCTGTTTTTTAAATTAGAGGAAGAACGGACAACCTCGGTTGTAGCAAGTGTGTGGCAACGACTAATACTACCATCTGATAATGTTACAATTAATTCCATCAATTGTTAATTAAGAAAGAAACAATATCCAGAATAATCAACAACCAAATTTGTAAACAAGAGCACGCCGACACCCCCATTGAATGTTTACTCATTTTATGAAGACATACCTGGAGGACAGACGCAGTCTCCATAATCCCTGATGCTCCTCCTCGGCCTCCAGTAGCTGGGAGGTGGCCTCGCTAGCACTTCTCTTCGCAGCCTCTCCACCAATGGCTGCTGGGGCTCCAAGACCGCACTCCTCAGCGCCAAGTGCTGCTCCTCCAGAAGAGAGAGCCGGTCCTGCAAGCTCTGCTGCCTGTACAGGCTGTACCCGCTGGATATGAGGCTCATCGCACAAGCACACCACAACACTATACAGTACGCCCACGGGTCTCCCCCGCATTTGTCCTCGCACCTCTCCCATTTCTTCTTAGCATCTTTCTTCTCCTCTCTTTTAGAGTTCAGCACTTGTTGCTCCGGGGCGACCTTTGCGCCCGGAGCCAACTTCCCCCCCATTTTTAAAATCATCATAAACTTCTCATGTAACTGTAACAGGTGCTACTCCCGTGTGGGTCGCTGGCAGAATCATCTTCGGCTCGACCATTCGTGCTAATGCTGGGCCCGTCCCGGGTAAATGGACCGATACATCGTACGCACAATGGAGCGTCCGGCCGACGCTTTTCACGCTAACAACCCGCTCTATTCTTCGCCGCAATCGAATTTCAGTAAGGTCGCAATAATAATAAACACAAACAAAATTCACATTCAAACAAAAAGAAAGGATAAAGCTCAGGGATCTGAGAACAAATGTGGAATGATTTTATATAGTCGGAGCGGAGTTGGAGAGTGTACCGCGGGATCGTGTTCGAGTTCGAGAGAGAGTCGCGCGAGCGGCGATACGGCGTCCCGTCAGCTCGGCAGGCGGCGCGCCACTGGCTGTGAATGCTGACTGCGACCGCGACCGGCTCGGCTCGGTCGCGCGCGATCCACGTCCGCCAGGCGTGCGCTGCAACGTTAACTTTGATATGGGGCTCCGGAACATTTGGGAATTCTCGTTTAAGGATACACTTCCACACTTTATTCGTGTCCCTATTTCTTTATTGGGCTGCCGGAGACGATTCTAAATGGGCGAAAATCAACACTCGTTTGTAGGAGAACAGAGGCGGAAGGTTCTCGGGACAAGAACGTTCCGCATGCATATTTATGGTGTTTTTTGGTTGATGGAACGCGGAGGGCGCGGGACGTGCAGGCATGTTGAAAGAATGCGCCTTATGAGGACTCGTCTTATTGATAGCGGCTTTCGCCGTGAGGGCATTAAGGGGATGCGCAAAAAGCTGCAGGCATCGCCAAATTGGGCGACAGCTCGCGCGGAAGAACCGGAGGGTGTAGGGGACGACAATCCAGTTAGCGAGGCCGGTGATGAGCCTTGCGCGCGGTCGATACTAAACTGTGTGATTTCAACTGAATGAAACGTAAATACGAGCGCTTTGATGATGATAGAGATGAGGGATAAGTGTCTGAAGTACACACAATATAAACTAATTTGTCAGATTCCTTTGATGAACTCACTGGTATTTAAACAGAACTACTTCAAAAGACCCATAAAATTATGGATAAAAGTAAGATAAATTTATTACGGGGTAGAATTATCTTTTAATGTTAAAACGAGCTACACGCCCCCTCCCCCCGTGTGCGCGCCAACGCGCTTAAAAGATCTCTATCGACATTAATTAAATTTGTAAGCAGTGAAAAAAACATGGATGTTTTTTTAAACGATAGACCCTATTAATCTCTTTAATAGAGTCATTAAAAACGGAGTGGCGGCCGCAAGCGCCGGCCGCCACACAAAGCTGCACCACTCGACGACGCCGCACGCATTACCGATTACCGTCCTTCGTAATAGACTATACATAATAAAATTAAAAGATAACCCGGCGTGCATCCGATACATACCGATCTGTACGCCGATGTCAGTTATCAGCGAGCAATGCACCTAAACAGCATTTCCAAATTTTATTGACGTTATTTACGACAACCATTTCGGTTTAATGTTACGGCCCCTTAATTGGCTTTCATAAAGTTTGACGACGCTAAATACTAAAATATTCACAACAATGCAGAGATTGTTCTGGTAAGTGTCCCCCCCCCCCCCCCCCCCCCTCCGCGCCCCTCACGGAATCGGTGCATCATTAATATGTTAAAACTCAACGAAAACGCTCCATTGGCGACGCAATCTGCAGCGGCCGCTTCGCAGACAAATAGCAGCAATTAAAACTAGATTGTCGTTATTTAGCAAGCGCGCGGCGCGGACGCGTGCGGCCGGTGATTCATCTCCCGACTGCCGCTCCTATAAATTTAATTTAAACTTTTGTACTTCGTCAAATGCAGAGTTTAAGACACCCTCGCGTTGACAGTTCAGCTTTTTTTTTAATTTAATCCGCTGCAGTGTTGTAAATAATTGAGCAGTAACTTACCCCGAGTTTGGAAGTTTGCTCGTACAAAATTCTTTGAGAGTACAACTACGAGTTTGTATGATGATTATGCCGGTTTCGCGATCGTCGAGGGAAATCTATGTTAGAACATTCTTCCACTTGCTCGTTTGTTCTCCGCAATTTAGCGGGGCAATTGCAACTTTGAGTTGACATCATTTGAAACGGATTTCTCATTCTATCGCAAAGTTTAAGCATAAATGTCCCTAATAAAAAGGGCTGTATTTTAAAAAAATATGTACAACTAAATATACAAAATGTTTAAGTTTTTTAAATAAATTGATAGAATTTTTAAACCGTAAACGTTTTCAAACAAGGATACTTAGACACTTAATTATATATTTACGGTAAAAAAGGAAAAAAAATCATAGATATAATACTGTAGTTAGTAAATATTTACAGATAATCCGGCAGCCACCCTCGGCCCCGCATCGTTACGCGGCGCGGCTTCGCTCAGAGTCGGGGACGGGCAGGGGTGAGAATTAGGCCACTTCCTGCGTTTTATGAATTGGCGAGACCCTATCGCCCTCTTGTGAGATGGCGAACTTAAGATGTTCTGACATTTGAGTTTAAAGTAGGTTGTGAGTTTTGGCAATCTATTAATCATTCTAAAGTACTATAAGTTTGTTTATTGAGTTTGAAAGATTCTTCGGTGAAATGGAGTTTGTGGTTTGTTTTACATTTACATGAATATTATTCAGGGGCTCCTGGTTTGGAAAAAATTAAAGATATACATAAAGGTACCTATTAAAATATCATCTCTTTCTGTAGAAGATATCGTTAGAGCCAACAGAGGTACCGGAACCGACGATGGTGTATATTCATCCAAAACAGTGTGGTAATTGTAACAAGGGGAAGAAGGATCCGTATCGTAGAGATATGTTCTGCAATTTCCTAAACGACTGAGGCAATTACGGGTAAAAATCTGTAATTATTGGTGCCCGATCAAATGGTTTAGCGGGTTTATCTGTTAAGCCGCGCACATTCTTCTGCTAAAATAACGACAATGATTGATTGAGATATAAAATCAGACTAATACTTTTTATAGATATATACTTTAGTTGTTATTTTTGCAGTAAATGTTCTGACGAGCTAGTGCTCACCCAGTAAATTTAAAAAAATATATATTTCCTACCTACTGACAAAGTCTACTTATATGTCATTTCTAATAATAATATTTCCATATTTAATAACAATCATAATCCAATAAAACAGAATAGGATAGCTTTTAATATTCAAGTAACGCGGGCCGGCTCGCCCAAAATTTAATATGTCAAAATTAATATGCGCAGAGTCGAAGTGAGAGCAATTATGGTCTATCCCGTGCAATCTGAATTTCAAATGTCCTTCGATAGGACAAATAGTGTCCCTCGGCATCCACGCGTGGCGTTTAATCTCTGGAACTCTGGGCGCAGCTCCGCTAACCGGTCCTGTGTTGCGATCAAAGATTAACTTCGGATTTGGGGACGGAATTTTAATCGTGTTGTATGCTACATTTGCTTTGTTTGCAGATCTAAAGTTTATATCATGTAAACTGTATAGAGTGAAGAGGAATTTTAAATTTTCGGTACATAGAATCGTCGAGTAAACTTAGAATCTACCAAGCAATTTATAATATTTGTGAAACTCATAGAACGCTGCTTTGATTAAGTAGTAACATTTTCATAACAAGAGTTCTCTAATTTCATTTCTATGTCACAGCAAGTCTTCCTGATAGTCTCCAGTAACAAAACTCTTAGTGTTTACCGATGTTGCAACTGCTTTCAAAACCGGCCTGTTTGCTGTGTTTAATTTAGAATGTAGAAGAAGGAGGTAGGGTTGGAAAAATGGTATCGCTGATTAATGCCCTCTTCTTTTGATATAAACTTAGATTTAAAAGATTGCATTTAGTACAAACACACAACACTCGGTTTTTGAGGAAAGAATTGGAGAATGCAATATTTTTATACTCTGGATTTCATAATCTTAAATGATAGGGACACAGTTTGACAATGTTGTTTATATTTAAATAAGTTTATTGAGAGTGATTAAAAAAGAAAACTGATCTATCTGTTATACGTATACCTTTAAAAAACTTAATCAGAGAAACTACAAAAATTAGTAAATTTTATTCTCATAGCCGTGAGGTACCATAGAGGTAGAGTAGAATACTCTATAATATAATAATAGGTTGGGTACTATAATATAATAATAGGTACCCAAGTGTCGTAAGAGGCGACTAAAGTGCCGACATGAGGCGGTATATCCATGCAAAAAAGTCAGCTCAAATGTACAGGGCGGGGATAGGCAGCAGCTTCCCCATAGCGAAAGCTGCGCTCTGCGATTGCCAACACGTTTGCCCAGCGTTTGGGAGACCTATGTCTTTGTGGACTTTTAATAGCTAGTATGACGATTCTCAGCTAGCTCAGCTTTCTCAGGTCTAAACAAGTCAATTCAACTACGCCATCAAATCGGGTATATTTCTAGGCGGTACCATTATAAATCTGCAGTTAGCACATGAGCGCACAGAATGAGTACTCATACCGGGACACGGCAGAACTATGTCTAAACATTTCGACGTTTCGTTGATTTACAGCGCTCCGCGCGGCCAGTCCCGCTTCCCCCCGGCTCCGACGTCTTTATTGCCCGCCCCGCGCTTATCATCCATTGTTTTGATTATAAACCGGTGGTTAGTTCTCTTTTATTACGATTGTCAGGAATCGGCAGGTATTTGATGGTTTCATCTTTTTTGGATGCCTCAATGCCACATCAAACACGCTTTTTATGTTGTCAGCATTCCTTCGTGTTTACACTTTTTAATATATGATATGCACATAGTTTGTTTCATATTATTTAAAGATAAATATATTTAGGATATAAAATCTAGCTCAATTTCCAACCCAGGCAAATTAAATTAAAAAAAAACTGAAAATAGAAACTAACACTGACGTTGATAAAAATTGATTAGAACTCTATAATAAAAGAAGCATAATTTTTGGAAAAAAATATTAAGTTATATACATGTAAAAAAAACATTTTATATTGATTGCAAATAAAATGCAAAATTCAGATTTAGTGTCGCGATCTGACATAGAGTAATACAAATCTATTTATGTATACACAGAAGGAGATGCTTATTGACTGACTGACTGACAGACATGGCAATGAATAGCCTAAACGATATGGGTCAGAAACTTGAAATTTGGAACGTAATTATAGGTTTTATAAGGGAATATAGGGTGTCAATAAAAATTCTTGAAAATTCACGCCCTAGTAAAACGGGTGTGCAAATTTAGTATGAAACTTAGTTGTTTTTGAAATTTTTAGAATGAAATTCTGTATAAAGATTCTTCATCATGTAAATGTCATGAAACACGTGTAAAATCATTCTTTGAGGTGATAAAAGGAGTGTGCACAGTTAGTATGAAAGTTCTGAAACTTCAAGCGAGTGAAATTGCGGGCCGCTGCTGTTTCTTCATATTTGATGATTTGTTTTGTCCTGGTGTCCCGGTTGTCGATCGCCGCGACTCTTGGCGCACAAGATAAGATCTCTACATCGGGCTCAACAAATTTAACTATGAATTTCTACATATTTGAATTTTAAAAATAAAACTATAGATAAAACTTAACTAAAAGTAACCAGGTAAAGCTAGTATTTAATCAATATGGTGATATCACAATAAAGATTAAGTTCAATATACGCCGGTGCTTTAAGCCGATTTTATCTCGCACAAGATTCCAACTTGTCTACATGCTTAATATATTATAATGCTGTGTCGCTCGATGGTAATTAGCCTTAAAGGTGCAGTTATCTTATGCATATTATCAATAAAACTCGACATCAGATAGTAAAGTAGATTGCGTAACATGTATAGATTACAAAATTAAATCACGTTAATATAAACGCGGCAGGTTGTGAGTTAATATTTGTCGCTGCTTGGTGGCAATCGCAGTGAAAGTCAATTTTATTTATATTTCCCCATTTTAATTGGATGTCATAGCGTGATATAAGAAAACTTATTTTTGTGAAACAGCCCTCATAGTCGGAATTCCGTTTATTCGACTAATAATGTGAAAAATAACTGCATATACTTTTTTTCACTAACACGTGAAAAATTACGTTTGTGGTACCGGCGGAGTAGAATAGTACCTCCCCCTGTACCAGGTGTAAGAGGCGACTAAGTTACCAGAACCGACAGATGGCGGTATATCCATCCGAGTGCGTGTAGTTCAAATCTACAGCGTGGGGATGGGCAGTAGCATCTTCGTCGCGAAAGCTGCGTTCTGCGATTGCCAACACGCTTGCCCAGCGCGGCAATTATGGGAAACTTTTTTCCTTTGTTGGGTAGGCCTATGTCCAGCAGCGGACTTCCAAGGCTGTAATGATGTTGATATGAAAAGTGTACTATAATTAAATATCAACAAATTCATAATAGAGAATACATCAAGTTTGTAACGGATGTGTTCAAGTAGTCAAAGTAACCCGGAATTTACTGATATAAATTATAAGATAAAATCCAAATGTTGCAAGTGTTCCTAGACACGTCTGCTGTAGGTAATAAACGAGACAATAATTGCTGTTAGATAAACTGATAAAGAAACTGGCGGGGCGGGAACTTAGCGCTCGCAAACTAAGGACAAATTATCCGACCGCGGCAAAGGGTGTGTGTTCAGGACGACGCGGCAACAACTTGCTGTCAAGAAAATTTACCTCGTCCAGCCTACGTAGATCTGTGGCCAGTCATTAGTGATCGGCAAGCCTATCGCAACTCTGTGCGTAGGCGGCGGGCGAGAGGTCTCCCCGTGCTGGTCGTGTCAACGCTTGCGTGCGACATTTTGGGAGCGACTTTAATTTCCCCAAGTTACTTGTTGTTCTAAACAACCGCGCTCTTAGTGATATTGTGACTTGCGGACGGTTCAAACTTATTATCACGTTTGAACAATTAATGTTTGTACACTTAAACTTTTCCTCTCCCCGTCATGTACATTTGTCTGTCCACAGTTCTATTCCAGTTACGTATTTTGATTCAAATTAAGTCTGTTGGCTCTGGGAAAACAGTGCGGTGGTTCCAACCATTTGATATTTTTGCTGACTCAAAGCAATCTGCATTTGAGTCAGAAAAAGAAAGCAGCGGAATTGCAAACTCGGTTGAAAAATATCTTTGGAATAAAACCTTTTTAGTGTTTTATACTTTTTCATTTCCACTTACATTGAAATAAGGATTTCTTTGAATCAATTGACTTTGTAAGATCAAAGGGTTTGTACGCACGAGTCGCATTAGTGTATATTTTTTAATTAAAAGGCACTTATATTACTTTTAAATATATCTGAGAGGCGTTATTCTGCCGTATGCATTTATTAGTTTATTTTTATTAATATGTCATTCTGGTACGCACGCGTACTTAAGTACTTTAGTACTCAATAACTGCTGGTTTTTTTAATGTAAATTATCCTATGGGCATAAATCTCGTCAATTTAAATATTCTACTTTTTAAATGTAAAATTACGAGCAGCAAGTTTGTTATCTTTAATATAATGTTTTAGATTTATGTCGCGGGCAAAGCGTCTTGAATATTATATAAGTATTATTATAAATTATAAAATAACACTTCGATTCGAATCTAGATTAAGTTTAACTAAAAATTTTCTGAAGCATATTATTTATTGAGGTCGTCAGTAATTACATCTTGGTAAGATAACGAGCATTAATTAGTATTTTAATAAAGGATGCAAAATTTAAATAGTTATGACAATTTTTTTTTTGTTAAAATATAAAAAAATCAACTATGTGACTTATGCCTTACACCTTTATGATTTAGAATAAATTATTTACAGAGATGAAATAGATAAAACCACGTTTTAAAATCATGACCATTTTTTAAATTTAATCTATATATCATACGAATGTGGGGTGGGGTGTACGGCACTATACGCTCATCATCCTTTCGTCGGCAGGGAACACAACCGTGAGCAGACGTGATAAATGTTTGCGAGTGCGGCTTACCCAATAACCGACCGGCTTGTCACCACATGCAGCTTTTGGCTGTAAACCATCACTGCAACAGGCACTTAATCAAAAGGTTTCTCCGCCAACTGCAGGCGCCAACGGCCTCTCGTGCTCTCGGTTTCATATGCAAAATTTCATGTAGTGAAATAAACTTTTGTAATAAATTAGATATAACAGATGTTATAGTAATTTTTATATAACCATGAATTTTCGCTCTTTCACCACGACTTGCTTTACTTTAAATCGTATCGTGTAAGAACTTTTTTAGGACTTTTGACTTCATTTGACAATTAAGTGTCTAAACCGCGAAAGAGTAACAAAAAATAAGTTTATCGCACTTAATTAAATTAATTAATAAAAATTAGTTTGTATTTTTAACATCGATTTAAGACTTCTGAAAATCAATTGGAAACAATACTAAAGATTGACCAAATAACTTAAATAAGTACATTAGCGCGGCATTTCTGAACTAATTAAATTAATTAATGAACACAGCGGCTGGTGGTTTGCGGCGACCTCAGGCCGATCCCAAAGATTGCATCGATCAAGGCGGTTTATTACCATGCAGATAGGACAGTGTTTCACGATTGTTTAGTATTATTGCTCGATAATTTAATGCGCTATCGTGTTACGGATTAGAAAGGAGAATTGGTGTCGAAGGGGTTTAGTGGTCATTAGAACCTTATTGATTACCTCATAAAACAAAATAATTGTACCTACAGGCTTTTTTATATCGTATGTAAAGTGCCGTGAGGTACCGGCAGAGTAGAATAGTACCTCCATCTGTACCAGGTAACGTATTAGGTGACTAAGGTACCAGAACCGATAGATGGCGGTATATTCATTCGAGACAGTGTAGTTCAAATGCATAAGGTGGCGATCCTGCTGCCTGTCCGGCAGCAGGACCGTCGCGAGAGCTGCGCTCTACGATTGCCAACCAGCTTGCCCAGCGCGGCAATTATGGACAAAATATCCCCTTTCCTGGAAAGGCCTACGTGGACTGCAGTGGACTTCCAATGGCTGTAATGATAATGTAAGAATGAAAGCTGAAAAATTTGCTAGTCATCGTTATTATCATTACAGAAGAATTTCACTGCTGAATACAAACCAGTTTTTTATGAGAACCACCAGAAAAGAACCTGCAAGAAATACTGATGGTGAACTGATGATAAAAAAAACTGTAATGCTGTCTTAAACCAGCCACCCTGAAAATGTCATTGACGTAACTTAGCATTGACTCGTGAAAATGACCTTTATAAGGGGTCACCCGAGGTGAGAACTTATTCCTAGTTACTAATTAAAGTGTTATCAAACAAGCACGAAATTCGCTTAGCTGTACCAACACACCGGGAACCGCGTTTTAATCTAATTGACGACCTCGAGTTATCTGAACATCTGTCGGCCAAAAATTTATTAGAAAATTAATCACGATAAGGAAGGATACGTACTGGGGGCATTAAGGCAGTGTCCAGCGCCCCGGCTTTGTCCGCGCTCACTGGCCTGTGTAAAAAGATACAGCCTCCCCCGACCCGCTCGGATGTTTATGTTTCTTTAGTACGCTTTATAAATTGGTTTCATTTCGGGAGTAATTTTCTTTTTGCTTTGATGTGCTCGTCAGTGATTATTAAATGGGATTTTTGTAATGCTAACGTTAGAAAATAAGTTGAATTTTACATTAGTACCGTCCGGCGTGTTCAGTCGAGTGGATTGATTGTATTGCGGAATTATCTAAAATTATTCAACGTCCAGTATACTTATGTACTTAGATGCTGAATGAAACCGAATCAATAACTCTATCATTAGATCGTTAGAATGTCATAGCCAGCATCTGTAAGCCAGTCGTAATAGATAAATAATTTGCACTTCCACAGGTGTACTTTAATAAGAAAACTGAGTACCTTGCACCGCGAGTAAATCTATCGGCCACTTCTCACCGCAACCGTACTCCTCAAGTTACAACCAATTAAATTAAATATGCTAATAAATAAATAAATGCTAACCAGCACAGATATATCCAATTACGAACGTAACCCGCCCTACTACCAATTGAACGCAGTGGAGGCGAGGAATCTCGCGCCAGCCAAGAAAGCGTATTGTTGAGAAATCTTCGCGAAATAGGTAGGTGACAGTGATAGATAAAGCCAAGGTAGGAAATAACAAATGTCATAGAGGAATATCCGATTCAGACGGTTGTTACTCGCCGCCGCCGCCGCCGCCGCCGCCGCCGCCGCCGGGTGCATTCGCTGCCATTTATTTCCCCATTTGATCTCTTGAGGAATTCCTTTTATCAGCTGCCCTCATTCATGTGGGACTGGCTCCGCTATTCTTTACGCGAACTGATGTTCCTTCCGCAATTTATTATGAACTTTTAAACCGAACGCCGCAAAAAGATGATTCCGTTCGATGTTTATTGATGGCTTTTCTTGTCGGCAGTCCGCGCACGTTCTGTTATTGCTATCATAGCGGTTTTCATTGCACCATTATTTTCATCTTTGATGAACTTTTATTCAAAAAATTTGCCGTCTGCATGTTTAAGGAGCGAAGCCCCGACGTCACCCCTCACCGCCATTTCTCGCTGCTACCCCGACATAAATCTATCATGAGTACGTACTCAGCCCACGTGGGCACAATGTGCCGCACTAAATAACGCCCATCAACACGTCCTATGACAAATTACTAGGGACAAACTAATAAACTTGAGAACATCTAAATGGCATCTGGTGTTAGAACAAGCGGGTTGTATCTCAATAATTCAGGGTAGAGGGACCTTTAGCATGTGCGAAGTCGGGACACCGCGGTAATATTTGGGTAAACATTTGCGTGACCCGCTCCCCTCCCCCGCACCCCCGATGGTAGGGTGAGATATCTCGTAAATCGTGAGACGCAAATTCCGACTGTGTTACGGCAAAAATACGCCAAGGCGTAGCCTAATTTCATGCGATATAGCACAGATCCAGTTTTGGCAGAAGGTAAAAAACTTGTGAGAGAATTTCGTAGGCTGCAGTGAATTTATAAGGTTGGTATTTGGACGAGATCCCGAGCGCTTAACGCGATTACGTACGCGCCGCTCGCCGCTCGCCGCTCGCCGCCGCCGGACCAAACTTCTTTCAACACGTAACGTACACTTGTGTTGATATTGGAATTCTCTGGACGGCGTGATATTCGGCTCCAAGAACCTGTGCATATTATATGAGACACCGGCCCTTTGTCGGATAAATGAAGAATATTTTCCGTGGCTTTTGGATCGACTATTGATGGTACCTGAAGGCTTTTAAAGTCTATTTTTACTTTCAAAAAGCCAAAGGCTCTCATTTATTGTACTATATAAGATCAGTATTTTCATTGGCTAAGAATATTCAATGCTCTTCATCTATAGGGTCCATGTAATTTATTGCATAGATTATTTCATCTAACAATACTATCCAAAATCATTAAAGGCCCTCAATATAGGTACTGAATATCTGTATTAAATATATTAACTAATTCAATGATATCTCTCAACAGACATTAACTGAGTGAATGGATTACTAAACCGGCAAAAACTGTGGAATGAGTGTGGGAATGCAAATGGGCAGATGAACATTACTACGGGCGGCAAACAATTGCTGTTGTTGCACCGTTCAATCGCTCTCCGGGGCTTCGGTACCGTGGTGCTGGAAGATAGCCCTTACATAGTGGGGCTAAGTGATTACGGGAAAAAATACTAGCGCTCGTTCTTTAAATAAATGTGACTCGTAATTAGCTTGCTTTTATTACAAACTGACCCTGATAGTTATGAACGCAAATGCGAAAAGTTACAAGACCGCAAATTTTTGGGAAATTTCTGTGATTAAAGTGAGGGGGGTACGCCCATTGGTAA
The DNA here is from genome assembly GCA_020976665.1 of Heortia vitessoides. Classification (NCBI taxonomy): domain Eukaryota; kingdom Metazoa; phylum Arthropoda; class Insecta; order Lepidoptera; family Crambidae; genus Heortia; species Heortia vitessoides. Next base: position 18,315,779 of record JACJUM010001610.1, on the reverse strand, counting down.
TTATATAATATATTTATAATAATAATATATATATATTAGTAACAACGTGAGATATTTTGTTTCTAGGCAGGGCAGGCAGCTTATTGAAAAAATTGATGATAACAAAAACACGGGGTATATATTTCTTAGTGTTACAGTTAAGGTGTATTTTCAAAAAACAATGAGGTAAAGCTTATTTCTAAAGCATATTATAGTGTTGTAAAGACTATATTCATGATAAAACTGCCCTGGGGACCTAGCTTTAAGACAACGGATGTGGGGATTCCATTAACGCTAACTATTTATTTAGTATTGATGGAACTTTTATCACCACAATTTTTAGAACAAGCACATATATAAACGACGGGCCCAATGGCGCAGATGGTAGTGATCCTGTCTTGTGCACCAGGGGTCGTGGGTTCGATTCCCTCCCAGAGCAAATATTTATATGATGATATTTGTGTTTGCTCTGTGTATGGGTGTAAAATATATGTATTTAAGTAGTATATTTGTGATTCCTCTGTTGTCTGGCATTCGTAACACAAGTGCTTTAAGGGACTTACCACGGAGTCAGGTCAATGTATGAGATGTTGTGGGAATTTATTATTATTATTATTATAAAACATAATACCCAAATACAAAGATAACACATTTTTGTATTTGTGTCTAATATTTACACTTACTCATAGTAAAAATACTCTTTTAACAGCTTTCAACCGCAGTTTATTAAGTTTCACATTTTTTTCCAACGTTTTGCCGAATTCACAAAACACATCAACATCAAAATGGTCAATAAATATATCAAATAGTGTTGATGTAAATATTGTTACATTATTGAAATTCGACAATCTGTGCGTAAAATCATGAATACGATTTTACGCTCAGATTGCCGTAGTGCAGCGCGCAGAAACCACAAATATTATTTTAGTTCATTCAGAACTGCAAATATTATTCAAATAACAAATTGACAAATTCAATAGCCGCAAATGACTGCTAAATTAGTGGTCCTACACAACAACTTATGGGTGAGCTTGTCGTATACTCATATTAATTCGACGATGCAAGTTATTAGATATTTATCTGTGCTAGCTTTGTAGCGGTGATTTCACAACGTGTCTGCTCCCACAGGAACCGGGATCGCAAGTCGCTTATATCCTTATATTCAATCTTTATGCTTAAATTCATTACAGCTGAACAGTCGTTGAATCGTGAAAAGCCTGATATACGCTTTTGCATTTATAATATTGGTATAGATTATTACGCGGAAAATAACCTTGATCCCCTTTGACAAATATAATTATATAATTAAAAAACAATTTTATGGCCAAGTTTTTATGATACACTATTCGTTCATTTTCTTAAAAAAATAAATTATAAGATTTGTTTTTAAAGAAGGAGTATTTCTTTTTCTTAAGTTGCTGTGGTTAGATATTTTCTTTGCAATATTTACTCGTAGTTAACCCTTTGCTGTTAGATCATATATTTATATTCAGTTGTCATATTTAGCTAACATTATTTACTTCGTACTGTTTCTTTTTGTATCTGTCCTTGGTATTTTAGTGGACAAACGAGTTTTTATTGAGATTGGGATATGTGAGTTCGAAATTAAGGTTGGCGTAAAAAAGACCATTCATTATCACTATCATTATCATCATATCATTTATTTGAAGTCCACTGATGGACACAAAGGGCTCCTAAGCAAGACAGAATTTTTCAAATTTCTCAAAGCGGCATCTCTTCTTTAGAGTTATTAGTTCAAAAGGTTTAAATTTTAGGGATTATTTTGAGAGTTATGGTCCCTGCAAATTACTTATTATCTATATTTGTTATCTGAATTTTCTTCTGGACAATTAAATTCGGTTGATCGAAATACCTCTTTTACAGTAAATTTTCGCTAACACAGGGATCATAAGCTGCCAAACCCCACACAATATTTGGACCCCACTCGGATGAACTGGAGACATTAAGCAGCAACCCGCCGCGAGACAAACGCCTCAATCCCTGTGTTTGCGGAGCCTCATTGTTCTGTTTGACGAGGATGCAAGGGGACAGGGTTGGTTACTTTCTTACGTTCGGGTTCAAATGTTTTCATACTTGACGACACGATATCATACCACCAGCCACAAGTATTTACTATATTTTAAAGTTTTGTAAAAGGAAAGTTTATTAATTGGCATCAACAATTCAATATTCAAATGAATTTATCTTTTTTATAAAATTTAACGCGTAATACCAAACTGTATCGTTTTAAAAATATAATTTGTTTTACGGAAACCAGAATGTAATAATATATAACACTTCTTTATTGACCAGGATATCAATAGATTACTGAGCACTACACCTCAGCGAGTATTCAGATGTTTCTAAAGTTTTTGTTTAGCTTTCTGTAAAAAATGAGCGGTACACAACACTGAAGCAGCAGCATTCTCGCCGCGAAAGCTGCGCTCTGCGATTGCCAACACGCTTGCCCAGAGCGGCAATTGTGGGTAAAATTCCTCGTTTCTTGGGGAGGAATATGTCCAGCAGTGGACTCCCAATGGCTGTGATGATGAAGCATATTAAAACAAAACAATAAAGAAACCCTTCAGATTATTTAAATACTAGACAATACAGATTATAAAGAATCAAACATCGAAATCGTGTCTGTGAGTGTGAATCGGACGCAATGACGGCGCGGGCGGTGGGATTTCAAGCGTTACTAGATTAGTTTGGGTGTAGAAACCATTGTTTTTCATTTGCATGCTAGTAAGAGGTTTGCTTAAGGGGAAGCAAGTTTGATGTTGCCTTAGAGCAACCCACGAATGTTAGCTGTTGGTCATAAAACAACTATTAAAACACTATTTAAACTCTTCACTTTCTTCAGCTGAAAGTAATAAAAATAAATATAATATAAAATCAATTCTCTGAGATTGCATAAAAATGGAAGAGATAAATAATTACAAGATATACAACAAGAAATACGAAGAAAGACCTGATAACAAAAATCTAGACACCATCTAGATTTTTGTTATCAGGTTCCTAATTAATTTTAAAATAAATTAATAGTAATAAAAGTACTTGTGCCTTCAACCGCGTTTATTTAACTTTTTCCTATGTTTCTTGGTGAATAATGTTAGAAAATATTACAGATGGATAGTTTTAAAAGTCTAAATCTAAAATAATAAAAATGTGAAACAGTTCCGAAAAGCTATTAAAGTCATTAAAATAACAGCGTCAAGTTCTTAAAAGAATTGTACAATTTCCAGTGCATTTCCAACAATTTCTTTAAAAAGCTTTTGAAAGAGAAAATAATTTTTGCATTCACTTATCTGTTAAAATAGCACAAAGGCGACAAATTCAAACGGGAACACTCGAAAACCGTCGGAACACAATAAAATTGATTGCGAAACAGAAAAGCCTTCGACGACTGTTATCGCCCAATCTTCACCAAACAACATTATTAATGACAATCGGAAATGTGCAAATTTGTTCAGCAGAGTGCCGTACAGTCGTCCAACACAACTTTTGGCGTTCCAAAACAATCTTTATTGAGATTGTAGTAAAGCCGAATGCAAGGCTGAGGTAGTCGTCGGTGTGTTGTGTAGCGAAGATGGTTGGCCGAGATATAGCACGCGTTTGGTTTGTAAAGACATAATTGTTGGTTGAAATTACTTTCTTTTGGAACAGTATAAAAATATTGTATACACACATATTTTCTTTTTACTAAAGCATTTGCTTGCAACTATACTGAACTTCTATACCGCTTGTGAAGGTCGCAATTATTTCTGCCAAACGAAAGTGCTGGCGTTGTATCTTTTTTTATTTTTTCTTATGAAACCAGGTAGATAACTAAGCAACTGCGTGACACTGATTGTTCCTAAGCGTCACCGCAGCCTGAAGTCGTCAGTAATATCCTCAGGAAATCGCTCGCGCGTTGCCAACATTGCGACTTGAATATATTATATCACATTACCCAGTGATTTCTGTATCTATCATCAAAATATCAACCCATTGCTGGACATAGGCCTCACCAAATTTACGCTGCACTTTCCAGTACGTGGCTGCCACTCAAGAACCTTTCTCCCTAATCTGCCATCGGTTCATTGTACTATGTGCCCTGCCCACTGCCACTTCAACTTGACGATTCGATAAGCTATCTCGACGAATTCCGTTCTCCTATGGATCTCCTCGTTTCTGATGCAATCACGAAGGGATATTTCGAGCATTGCTCTTTCCGTCCCTCGTTGAGCGACCTTGAGCTTATTTAAAAGGCTATTTCTATCACAATTAAATGTGTTCAGAACACAGCAGTCTATTGGCAACGATGAAGTTTACCATTACACTAATAGCATGCTTATTTTGAAACCAAGTAATATAAGGAAATAAGTAGAACTGTAGAAATAAGTAGAAATCACAGACACCGGTCGCATTGGAGTTGTCTTGGTTGCCTACGTCCAGAAGTGAACGTTTGACAGGAAATATAAAAGACCGATCGTAATAATGCGGTAAGAAATAGTAGTATCTTTAGCCGCAGCTGTCCTCAATAAATTAAACAAGTTGACATAAATATTGGCTGCCACAAGAGCAAGGTCTGAATAGTTCGAGCTAATTTATTCGCACAAAAAATTGGCTTATCAAGAAGTAGTTGGCATAACTTTGGCTGAGGTTAGCTTCTTTATGCGACGTTTGTGGCAGCCAGGGAGACCTATAATAATATCTCGTCGTTTCCAGCCATGGGATAAGCTCCATTTTATAATACTGTGGTAATTGAATCCATATAAAACATCGGGTAATAAATAATGTTTCTGGACAATTGTAGTGTCAAACCAGAAAGAATTACATAAAGGTTTTCTATTGATCGAAGAGCGTCATTATAATTAACAATTTGTGCATGATTACTTGTAATAAGAAACTCTAGTTACGCTGGTACCACAACTGGCCTTTTCCTGAGAATACTCAGGACTTCTAGTAGGACTAGAGAATAGTACTTCCCCCTATAAAAGTTGTAAGAAGTGACTGAAGTACAGGAACAGAAAGATCTCGGCCTATCCAACCAAAACAGCATAGCTCAAATGAAGCAATGAAGAACATTTCCGTTATAAAGCTACGATACGGACACCAAACAACAGAAGAATCACAAATATAATACTTGAATACATATTTCTTTTAACGCACAGACATAGAATAAACACAAATACCATCATCCCTTATCAAATCAATATTCAGACATCGAAGCCACGACCCTTAACGAACAGGATAGGATCATTAACTCAAGACCAAAGCGCACATTTTACATAGTGGTTTTCTTTTGTCTTCTTAACTAAAGTTTAGCAAGCCTCAGTTCAAATGTGTAAGTTATTATAGGTAGGTTTTGTGAACTGCCTTTTACATTGGATAAATTATTAAATAAATCTTTTACTTTCCTGCAATATGGGCATATTGATCAAGGATTAATATATTGGAAAATATAGAATGTGTGAATTAACAATTCAGCTACGATAATCATCACCGTAGGTTCACACCAACCACATGTTTTCATGCGGTATTTAAATATTTTGACGGGCCCAAAGGCGCAGATGTTAGTGATCCTGGCTTATACGCCAAAGGTCGTGGATGCGATCTCCATCCATGACGAATATTTAAATTTATATGACGATATTTGTGTTTTTTCTGTTCAGTTGTTAAAGGCGACTGTGTCCCTGACAAATGGTGGTAAATCTATGGTATGGGCAGCGGCATACCCTTGATCAGCCCCTAGAGTCACACAAGACTAAAACCTCCAAAATTAAATAGTAAGGTTGCTTTAGATGTTAGTCACACTCAATCCAAAAGAGGTAGACCTGTTACAAAGGTTGCCTGCATTGGTAACTAACTCTCACTTATTTATACCGCTAAGTAGCTGTGTTCGCATTGCTGTTTTCCTATTTGAGTTGTGAGAGAGGCGGTGCAATTACTGGGTAAACGTGACATAGTGTCTTCAGTTCATAATATAGGTGACACGCTGGTGATATCTTTCTGATGACACGAGTGTATATAAGCAGCAGTTATTTTTATTATTAAGCGGACCGCATGCTTATTTACTGACATCATAATCAAAAAAACTTACATACAAGAGTAAAAATTTACTAACATTTACAAGATCATTATGCTTTAAGCAAACATTTTAATAATTATTGAAAGGAGTCAAAATGTCGAATATAGAGAGATAACTTTAAAAACCGGCTTCAGTAGAGTTAGATAAAATTTTTGATGTAAGAAGAGAATATGAACTTATTCCTTGCAGAGACAAATAAAGTAAACTGTAACTAGTCTCTTACAAAAAACATTTGTCACGCGACAATTAGAGGCAACAATTGTCAGATTAATTTCGTTGCGGCCGATTACCGGCGTCGATGGAATCAATTGCCGCCGGTCCGGCCACGTATAATTGGAACTAATGTCCGAAACAGTTGTTTCGTGGAAACATCCCCGCGCGGCGACAAATCGTTTCCGAGACTATCACTTATCTACCATCTATCGATTGTACACAAATTTATTTCAAACATGCTAAGGTTGTCACTAGATTAAAGAAATAAAATATTAGTTCAATGTGAATACTTCGTTTAACCCAACAATGCTGAGGTCTATATATATATATATTTAACACCGAGTCACAGAAAAAACACAAACATCATCATATAAATATTTGCCCTGGATAGGAATTGAACCCATGACCTTTAGTGCACAAGAATGAATCACCACCATCTACGCCTTTGGACCCGACAATAGACTTTGAACAGTGTTTTTAAGTCTCTTCGTTTTTTATACTTTAGTACATTGCCGGGACTTAATCCACGCGGACTTGCTATGTATCGTGTCCTTAGAGGGATCAAATAAAAACTATTTGCCTCTAGATGGTTCTAGAATCCACGTGCTAAATTATATCAAGTTCTATTCACCAGATCAGCTGTAAACGATAGACTTGAAGTATTTCATAAACAAATTTGCTGCACTGGAGCGTTCAAATTATGAACATTAATTTTTTCTGCAAATCTTCGTATGGATGTGTGTAGAGGTTGTTGTGTATGTTTCTCTTTCACACCTGAATGGCAAAACATATTTATTTTTAGCCATTTTTTAGTAACCAATTTTGGTTACAAAGATTATTATTAATATAATACAAAGCACTTGTTCTTGAGGAATAAAAATGGCCTTTTATATTTCTGTAAATAATCAGCACTATTTATTTGATAGTTTTAGCTGAGTGGCTCGGTACCGGCATAGTAAAATAATACCTTCCTTTGTACCAGGCGTCGTAAAAAGCGACTGAGGTACCGGAACCGATAGATGGGGGTGTGTCCACCCGAAACATCGCAGCTCAAGTATAATACGGGCAAAAACTTCTCCTCCTCCTCCCCAAGAGGATTTTGGTCCATATTATCCTATCACCAGCAGTGGAGTTTCTACGGCTCTTTCTATAGATATAGCAATATTGCCTACCTGACGGTAGGATGGTGTAATAAAAATCTTTTTGTTATATTGTTGCGTAACATTTAAAATGTAGTTTAATATGAAACAGAGTAGAATACCTCCCCCTCTACAAGGTGACATAGGACGTAAGGCGACTAAGGTACCAGAACCGACAGATGGCGGTATATCCATCCGATACAGTGCAACTCAAATATACAGGGCGGGGATGGGCAACAACATCCCTGTGGTTAAAGCTGCTTTCTGCAATTGCCAACACGCTTACCCAGTGAAAATTCTCCCTTTTTAGGAAAGGCCTCTATTCAGCAGTGGACTTCCAATGACTCTTATGTTAATGATGATAATAAAACTTTCTTTTCCAATAATTAAACAGTGACAACCCTATTTTAAAACGCATTAATTCCGTATCGAGATAACAGTGACTGGTGACACCCGCATCGAGTGAGCCGTGGATGGGGACTCGATCACAATCGATCGCTATCGGCTCGCCATCGCCGTGGCCGCGGGCCCGACAGATTACCGTCGAACAATGGCATTATGTTAACAACAAAAAACTGTTATCCGCTTTGGGAATTCGTAATTGTTGTTTGGTTAAAACATGAGAGGTGTTAAAATGTCGTGAGAAGGTTGTTAGTGGGGCTCGGTGAGATTATTGGTTGAATAAAAAATGTGTTATGTATATACAATGTAAAAAATAGATTAACTACCTATTACTTAAAAAAAAATTGCTTTAAATACGTTGATAAACTTTAATCTAATTGTAATTTAAATATGTACATACATTCAAATGAACCTTGACCTTTATCTTTTGCCCTATTCTCAACTAGCTATTTCCTTTCCATAAATCCTCTTCAAGATATGGGGGTTCTTGCCCATAATTGCCGCGCTGGGCAGGCGTGGTGGCAATCGCAAAGTGAAACTTCGTGACAAGGCTGCTACTGCACTTGTCCACCTTGTAGTACTTAAGCTGCGCTTTTTGGATGAATATAACGTTATCTGTCGGTTCCGGTACCTCAGTCACCTTTTACCATCTGGTACAGAGGGAGGAATCATTAACTACTCCGCCGATACCCCGGCTTTACTGTACTTTAGTTTAATAGTTGTGAAATTACTTGGTAATGTGACATAATATAATCAAGTAGGAGAATTGACGAAGCGCTAGTGATATCCCAAAGTTACGTTTTTTTGTTAGACTAAGTCGATAAACAAGTGCACGGTTCGCGATCGATAAAGAAATCTAGCGCGTTGTTAATGTGTGACTTGTGATTTAAAGATGTAATATCACATTACCCAGTAATTTAACTTCCTCTATCGCTCATTAAATCGGAACACAAGAATGCAAACACTACTTTAAGGCGATAGAAATAAGTGAGATTGAGTAACTAATGACGGCTTTTGTATAAGGTCTACAGTCCTTTAGTTGTGTAATTACAACTTGATTTTTAATGACAGACTCAGTGGTATAAGGAAAGGGTAAGTTCAACCACTTTATATGCGAACCTGAGATGATTGCTAGGTCAAAGGTCAAAAGTCGCCTGCATAAGTACTCATTGTTTATTTCTACTGACAAACAGCCCGCATTATTGTGTTCCAGATAAGAGGAGAGGGAAACCAGCTTTTGTGACATGCTTAATAAAGCGGCACAATATCTCCAATTTGGAACTAGTTTGTCTAATTTGGAATAGAGAATTGAATTTGATCATAATCATGACGGACCGTTTGCTCGTTAGTAGTACATACAAGAGAAGTTCGGTACTGTTGCTTATTTGTCCATTGGCTCACGCGCCACTAGCAATTAATTGGCGTGCCAATGAAGATATCGTGTGGCTCCGAGCCTAACTGGCAAGATTTATATACGTGAAATGTGTCATAGCACTATTTTGCAACTAATTTATTAAATTGTTCATTTCAAAATTGGGTTATGATATCTGAAGGCTCGGCAGTGCTGCGGTAAGTTTATCCCTTTTAAGCACATTTGACGCCCTGTAATTTGGTGGTAGAATAAGCAAGGAGGTTTTTTTCGGTAGTGTTCTTGTTGATATGTGCCAAGGATTAAATATAAGGTAGAGCTCATAAAGAAGGTCATCTGCATTGGAACGTCACTCTCACCTGTTTCTACCGCCATATATCAGTGTTCGCATTGCTGTGTTCCGGTCTGCAAGCTGAAATAAGCAGTGAATTTATTGGGTAATGTAGCATAATATCGTCAAGTCACATGGTTTGCAACGCGTTAGTGATATCGTTGTTATATTACGAGCACTTATAGGCTGCAGTGACGCTTACTAACACACGTACATCTTTATTGTCCTGATATAATAAAAAAAATAATGTATAAAATATTTTGTAAAACCTCTTCTATCGATTATCCGTTACATAAGTGTTTTAACTACTTATCTTGACTTGGTTGTATGACATATTATGGGACTTGATTATTTAGTGTCCAAGAGGACACACTGTAACTGAAAATTAGTATTTACTCGTGACAAGGTCGGCATGGAATATGCCTCCCGAATTGTATGATTTTGTTTTATTAAAAACATATTTATTCCACTAAAAATTATGTTACGGAAATTACTGCTGTCTTATTTAATCCGGCCAACTCAATAATAGCAACTTCTACATTTGTATACAAACATTAAATACTAATGGAAGTTATCTACAAATTAATAGTGAAACCGGCATTCAAATCCGCTAAGCAGTCTCTTAGATGACCGTGCACAAACAGACTAAACTTTAAAAAAAATATTGGTGTATTTAACTAAATAAGATATGTACATATAGATTTTATGAAAAATTGCTTAACGACTGAACTCGTTCACACGAAGTAAATATTGATGCGAACATCGTAAATGTTGATAGGTCTCTGTTATTGTAACGTTAGTCTAGACTCGTTCACGATTCTGTTACTTATTCAGATAACGCTGTCTAATATTGATATTGTCTCTATAAATGGTGATTGGTTACCACTATTAATACGTCATAACACAACTGTATAATAATTACTAAGTAAATACCAGAACATGCCAAGAGATCTCACGACCTTTTGTAGTATTTGTGTATGTAGGAGGTCGGAATTATGTATATTTAATTATTTAGCTAATACTTTATACTCATAAATTGATCGAAAGGTACCGGCCGAGAAGAACTAAGCAGCGTAATTCAAATGTAACTGAACGAGGTTTGGCAGCAGCATAACCGCCCGGAGCTACGCAGTACAGCCATTATGAGCAAAATTCCTCCTTTCTTGGGAAGGCTTATGTCCAGCAGTGGACGTTTTGATAATGAATACAATGAACTGATTCCGAAATAAGTCGGATAAAGCATTTGTGTTACGGACTTCAGACAACAGAAGGATTACAAACATTATATTAAAATACATATTTAAGACCCAGACATAGAACAAACATCAACATTTGTCCTGGGTGAGGATTGAACCCACGAACTTTGGCGTATAAGCTAGGGACACTATCATAAGTGCCATAGGGCCAGTCAATATTATAATAAAAAAATGTTATTTAATTTAAAATATTTGCATATTTATGATTGAACTACTTTCATTTGATTTCAATCACATAATACCTACACAAAAAATTATAATAATTATATCGTATCTGAAATTTATAGATGATATCAAACAAAGCCTTTATTTTGTGCGACTATTTCGTTGTGGACACGTAATTGTTACCATTTATTATCATTAGCACCCAACACACAATAGCCATTGATTTCAGTGGTGCACCAAATATCGTTCGCTTCACGTTTGTTTCACAGCGCGGCGCGTGCGGTGTAATGCACCCCGCCGCTTGGCACGCACGCCATTCGCCGAATTAATCGGTGCGCCAATATTGTCGCAGTTTGGCGCGCCCGCTGCGTCCGTAGCTTACCCCCTTCTCTGTAACTGTCTCGCTACAGTTTTGTTAGATATTAGCATGAAATACAGCCCGCATTCATCATCGGACTCATTTATGTTTCCAAGATATTATCACAACTAATTGTACTATAGTCACTGCTACTAACATATCGATAAGCAGCCGGCTTGAAAATATTAACAAAGCTAAAATATATAGCCGAGGATTATTTACGATCTTAATAAAGTACCGAAGCAGTTTGGGCGTTTCTAAGCACTCTGAACTCTGAATTTTGTTCAAAACAGCAATTGAAAAAGTCTTAGTCATAACTCGTAATTTAATAGCGACATAAACAAAATTTATTTTGGTATAGCGAATATAAATGCAACTAAGTGAAACCAACACATAAATCTAAGCACCCAGTTTTAACGTAATATGCTCTAAGACCCGGGGAGCATGCCCTAATAAGGATTACTAAATTAACGAGCAGGAGCCTTAGAATTGGCGCTCAGACAAATAGTGCGATTCCGCGCCATCAAGCCACAGCACGGGGCTTCTTAAACACCGCGCTCAGTAACCGGTGATGAGATCAATTTGTATTGCCTTCCGTCTAAACCTCCAAACAGCATCGCCGAACAATTTACAACCTTAGCCGGTGCTCTTAAAGCTTAAATTGGCCCATAAAACTCCGTGTAGCCATCTAAAGTCACAATAAACCGGTGGATGGGGTACGATTGCGTCCGTTTTAGCTGGAGCTCTGTATCCTCCTACAGATTGCCTGATACGGTACGCCAGATCTAGCGATCGGAGGGGCGGGGGAGGTCTCTGTCGTTCGCTTTGGGTGCAGCAAGGCTGTAATTGTGTGTAATTTGTGCGCATGAGATGCGGCGGCCAAAGCTTCGTTAGTAGCGTTCGGAATGCACCACAGTTCTGTAGAACACTTATACAGGCACCTAATAACCCTGTGGCTATTCGTTTTAACGTCTCTATCCTGTAGGAATGCGGCCGGTGGCGAGGATATAATAATGCGCACCACGGGATATGTATAGCGGCATATATCTGTCGAAAAACGGATTAGTAGAATTTAAATCTAGACTCATTTGCATATATATAGACCGTAATATTCAAAATTGTGGTTACGCGTGTATTTAATTTGCATTAAGAAGACAAAGTTGACAAAGACATTCCATGTGCTAGTTATTAATTTTCTCGAATATTCTTTTTCTCGATTGTACATCACAGCGAATGGATACGGTAAATGGACGTAGGTATTCTGATAAAATTAAATTTAAGTGTTATAATAAGCCGTGAGGTTCCGGCAAAGTAGAATAATACCTCCCTCTGTACCAGGTGTCGTAAGAGGCGACTAAGGTACCAGAACCGACAGATGGCGATATACCCATCTGAGACAGTGTAGCTCAAATGCGCAGGGTGGGGATGGGCAGCAGTATCCCCGTGGCGAAAGCCGCGCTCTGCTATTGCCAACACGCTTGCCCAGCGCGGCAATTATAGGCAAAATTCCCCCTTTCTTGTTAAGGCCTATGTCCAGCAGTGGACTTCAATGATTGTAATGATTGTGATTATGATGTTATAATAATAAGATGTAAATACAAATAAATAAATTCACACGACGTCGCACACGTTGACTTGGCTCCGAGATAAAAGTACTTGTGTTACGGATATCAGATAACGGAGAAAATAAAAATATAATACTAAGATACATTTAAACAACATCCAGACACATAAAAAATACAAATATTCGTCATATAGATTTTGCTCTAGATGGGGATCGAACCCACAAACTTTGGCACGAGAGATAGCATCATTACCATATGCGCCATCGGAACCGTTAATAATGATTTTACAAAATGTAAATTCTCCGTGACGTGCTAACAGACTAGAATAGTCTCTTCTTCAGTACAAGGTATAATAGGTGAGTGAGGTACCAGAACCGATAGTTGGCGGTAAAAGGCTAACTTAAAAGCACCAGTGTAGGGATGGCATTCAAGCCAAAGCAACGCTCTGCGATTGCCACGACACCTGCTTGACGACGCATTTTTTGTCAAAATTACTCTTTGGAGAATGGGGAAGTGGAATATCAAGAGCTGCTTTGGTTTTAAATGCCTGTGTCCCATCTGGGTAGGCAGGGACTATAAACCTCCACTTGCTACAATCTTGGAATACCTACCTCTCTTGCTTCACTTACTCGCATTAGTCATTTCTTACAAACTTGTTTATTCTTGGTACTTCGATCTGGCCCTACTTTAATACCTCTTCTACTTAGTAAGGTAGGTCGTCCTATACAAACTCTACCATTCACTTTCGCTTTTTATGTATATATTCAATCATTCTTCTTTCTTCTTTTCAACCACCACTATTCTTTAATCTCTTAAACCCAAACCATACATACTTCAAAATGCTGTAATTTAAATAGCATTTATTTTACTCGCGTGCATACCCAACATTTACTGTGATATGTTTTTGTTGGAACCAACACATCTCTATGAGCAGCCTGTCGTGTCCTTTTTAATACATTTTGGATGTCCATAATAACATGTAAGGCTCCATTGACACTATTTCTAGCTTTAATTGTTCAATATCTAGTTCATACTTTCCATGTCTCGTAGAAACACTTGCACAAACTCTTTCACTTGTTCAACTCGCATCTCATCAAAAACAATTTTACAGTTTGTCGTACTTTACTCCATTTGAATTACCATCATGTAAGTCTTACTGACACCTGTTTTTTAAAAATAATCCTGCATAATAGTAACCATATCTTGCAACTCTTCAGCTGACGATGCTAGAAGTATTTGATCATCAGCGTAAAGAAAACATTTGAGGAGTAACGCATTGCTTCAACACATTTAACGTTTTTTTTCTATTTATTATTTTTTTTTATTTCTAATTAGACAAACAATTGTCTATACATAAGTTAAATAACGAAGTCGATGCTACACATTACTGTCTAACTCCTCTATGGATGCCAAACCATTCAGTGTAAGCACCGTTTATTCTAACGCAAGGAACACAACATTTGTAAAGAGATTTGAATGCCTGAATCAGGCTAATCCCATATCGGTCACTCATCACATAATCTTCCACAACCCCTATCATACAACTCTATCATAACCCTTTTCCACTAGGAAAAAAAAAGGATATACTTTTATATACTATTTTTATAGCAATATACTTTTTTTTACAATACCTTTACCTACCGCAATACCTTTTTATGTTTTTACAGCTTTGCAGCGCAGGAAAGACTTAATACTTTTAAAAACCTGCTTTTTTGATTTTATTAATTAACGATATTAATAATAAAAATAAAAATTTATATATTAGTACATTATTGGAATGTTAAAATTAATTTACGTACTCATTTGTATGAGAGCGTTCATTCGAAATATATTGGACGTGAATCTGTTAAATTTGCAGCGCCACTAAAATAGATTAAAACGGAGTAAACAATAGTAGATCCCGATTCTGAAATGCGATAAATAATCCATATTATTTTCGCAGCGGCCGGCACAACCCGGCGGCGCTGGCAACCCGGCGCGCGCCGGATTTGCCGGCGCTCACGAGCGTTGTCCTACTCGTATCAACTTTTCAGATAGTGAGTTTGTTCAGACTATTTGTCCGGTTATCTGTCGATATTGGTCGGATTGGTTGCGTTGGCCGCGTCACTGGACACGTAGTGGCCGCAGCCTAATTTACCGCAGTACGTGCATTGTATTTACAATAGACATGGGAAAAATTATTATGAATGATAATGTTTCGTTGAAATGAGTATAACATTTATAACAAAAATATATTTTTAAATAAATTAATAATAAATAAAAGCAAATTACAATAAACGGCCAATATGACGGCCATTATGTAAATTTACCGAAAAGTCGAAAATAAAAATGTAGGAGTTAAACAAGTCGGGTTTAAACTTAAAAAAATATTTTCATTACGTTTTTTATAAATTCGAACAGAACTTTAAATATATAACCAAAAATTAATATACCCCTTTTATTATAAAATAAAACGAATAAAAAACAACCGACAAAAGTTACTAAGAATTTAAACACTAGATAGAATGAGAATAGATGAGGAGTGAACTGCCTTCCCCCAGTGTACCTCGGTAATGCTTAGGCAGGCAGTAACTCAGACCTGTCGACAGCGACTGGAACTATTCCGATTCTTGTGTGAAGAGAATATGTATAAAAATCATTGGCTCTCCCGTTCATCGGAAAAAGGAAATTCTTATAACTCTTGGAGTATTTTAGCGGATGACAGCCATTAGGCACAATCAGAAGGCGCTCACGTGGTTTAGCTACATACTAAATCAATTCGAAGCCATCAGGTACCGGCAGAGTAAAATAGAACCTCCCCCTGTACCAGGTGTCATAAGAGGCGACAGTGGTAATGGAACCGAGATGGCGATATATCTATCCGAAATAGTGTATCTCAAATGCAAAGGATGGGGATGGGCAGCAGCATCCCTGTCGCGGCTGTGCGCTTACCCACCGCGGCAATTATGGACAGACTCCCCTTTCCTGCGGAGGCCTATGTCCAACAATGGATTTAAAATGATGTTGTTGTTTTTATGATGATGATGATACAAACCCTTCAGGATAATCAAAATGAATTTATCCCCCAAAGAACTCAATCAGTGTGCGATGGTATCCGTGTAGCGGACTTACATCGCGATTTCAATTTCTCTTTCATAGTGAATTCAGACATCATATCGTACCAGTTCGAGGCGCGGATTGTTTCGTTGAGATATGCAAAGATAAAATGAATCGTGAAAATCTAGAACGACTGCAATGAATTGGATATTCGTGCTGTGTTTGTGTGACCTAGTACGAACAGCTTCAGCGAGAAGTTTAGATGAAAGTAAAGTGTTACGTAACATCTATTACCTAATTTTATATGTGAAAGACCAATAACGGGGCTAAAACTCCCATGGCGAATGGATATTTTTTGTTTATGATAAATTTAAGTCTATGCCCCGATGAAAACAAGCTGGACTACTACATTATATAATTAATAAAATAAGGAAATACTAAAAGTCCACGAAACTACTACAATACTACTATCGATTGTAACCATTTTTCTCGCGAATATAGACTTGAGGGTGGATGGTCAGGACGGTGTATAGGTTGTCGTTTCAGGCCATGTGTACTCTCTTTGAAACTTTATAATTGTCACAATAATTTATTCAGGGACTTTTTGAGGTTGAACCTTATAGAGTCGATCCAAGAAAACCGCACCATTCCGGAAGACGTGGTGCAGCTAGGCTGTGTCGCGGGCAGCGTCGTGTTGATTGTCGCGCGCGCGGCGGTCCATTAATTGCATTGTGGCGCGCGCTCATTAGTTAAATCTGACGCCGCCGAGCGGAATCATCGCTGTAAAGTATACTCCTGACCAGAGTGTTTATGCTCGCAATAGATTTCCACTGGCTTCGGGGCTTTAGTCGATTCCTGTTTGTTTTGCACGTTAACTGTTCGATACGACTTTACCGAGCTTTCGGTGTCGATCGTACGTTTTGATTAACTTCATTCATTGCAGTGTCACTGGTTTAAATACAAATATGTTCAAGAGTGATACTCTTTTATAAATTATTACATACCAGCATACATTTATATGTTTGTTAAAAGTATTGCATTTTCGTGATCAGATAATATTAGGGCATCGGCATTTTTTATACATGTAAATATTATGAGGTCCCCCTGAACATTCTTACTACATAGGTATGTGAAAATTGCTATTTGAAGTAGAAATAGATACAAATGCAGTCGATCATTATATAAGTTCAAACTCTATTAAAGTCTCTATAATCTCTAAACACGACTTATTTTATAAGATGTTCATTTGGCTTTTAATTTTATTTAAAATTCATACCATTCATGACTGTTAAAGGTCAAGGAACCCACTAAGTATCATCAGTCTCCTAGTAAACACGAAAAAATTACTCTCCGAGCCCCCGATGAACGACTCCCCTCTTTTATATGAGGAGCGCAAACAATGTATCGCGCAGAACAAACGAACTAATACGTGTTTGCTTTAAAACGAAACGCTTTTTGCACTCGTACTTTTTAGATAACGCAATAACGAAATGCGAGTTCATAAGCGTAGACATACTAATGGATTTATTCTGAAGACGCGCACGTACCTTCTAGGAGTTTGCACAAAGAGGGGGGCGAAGTATTAATGATTTGGCAACATTCGCGTTTTCAAGTTGGCTCAGTTGTCTGGTAACTGGGCCGGCGTTCTGAGAAATGGGCTGAGTGAGAAGTCAGTAGAGTGAGTAGATCAAGCCGTGTACTCTTCGTGTCCTGCAGGTAGAGCGAGCTGTCGCTAGCAGATTGCTTTGTGCGAATTCTCGCTGATATTTTGTAAAGCTGATATTTCATGTGTAATGACAGTCTATTCGTTTAAATTGTTTATCGTTGTGTCACATTCATGATGAGGCACCAATGAAACAAAAAATCATTTATATTCATATAAAAATATAGAAAATATGATTGTCTGCTTATTACATTTTCAGAAAGCATAAAGTTCTTAACGGATTGTAATGATATTTGAGATGTGATGGCTTGTACCCAGTATATATACTTGTGATCCCGTGAAAATTCCTACGGGACATGAAATAACCAGAAGCCTACGCAGAAAAATCTTAAGAATACAATAATTGTGAAGACTGATGGATTGTAAAAGTCTTTGCATTCCTGCGGTCTGGTTATTTACTTGCAATTAAGGAACCTCAATCAATTATTAAAGAAGCTGGTGTTAGATTAACTCTTTGTATAAAGATGATTGACTTGTTAACTAGTAACCAATTTCCTTGCATGAATTTATTGTTAAATCATCATCATCATATCATCCATAAGCATCCATTATTGGACATAGGCCTCCCCAAGTAATTTCCAATAGGACCGGTTGTATGCGGCCTATGTCTAGCGCAACCCTGCGGTTTTAGTTAGATCATCTGTCCATCTTGCGGGTTGACGACCTACGCTGAAATTGCATGAAATAATGAATGCTACTGTAAATATTGAATGCTACTCAAAAAATAAGTAACTTTACTATTCCGGAATGATCAGCTAAAATGTATAAACGGAAAAGTTTCCAAGCTCTTTCCCAAGTCCCGCGTGGCCCCGCACCAAGCATCTAACGACGAAACCTTCCAATTGGCTCCATAATGAAATTAATCAGAGCCGACGACCCGCCACACTTCTCACCAACCCTTGCTGAGCCCAAACTGTCCTTTGACAAAGTTCTATTAGCATGAGGACTTTATCTTTTTGCCGTGACTTTTGCAAATTAAGCTCATTAAAGAGAGCGCTCCTTATCGAGTTGGTCTGCATTCTTCAACGACTTATTTCCTAGTTGTTGGACTGAGTCCGGGCAAAGGAACAACTTCCATTATTCCCGTGCGAGACTCCATTTTCTTAAAAGTTTTCCTTGCCATTGTTTATTTGGTTATCAAGTGATGCACTCTAGCTTTGTATCTTCTTATGACGGTATTTTTATTAAGGCTATGATTATTTTAATACCTAATGATATGAATATCAGTGGATTCGTGCTTTATGAAAAATATGCGTTCTCATGTATTTAGCATCAAAATATGAAATGTGTCTTTTATCATTTTGTCGTACGCACGTGTTCGTCTTAGCGCATTTGAGTCCACTGAATCTATACCTGCGCTGCGAATACCAGTCACTCGAGATTAGTGTCTTTTATTTAGTGGCACTGGTTTTCACAGAATAATAATCCATCTACAGTTTCGATTTTTGGATCGATCTTATTAACTACTTTTCCGCTTCTTATGACAAAATCATTAGACAATAAAAATTATTAAAATATCAGTAGATCAATATAACGTATTATTATTATTATTACCTGCAGGTGATAGTCAAAATATTTAATAGAAAGTTGTAGATCATATTGACCCAATTCAGTAATTTTTGACAAAACCATCACTTCAAACCACTGAGCCAAGACATTTTACTCGCTGACAAGGATATTCTATATCTTTATACAAATAAATAAATATTTATGTTTTTAAAAAAAAAATCAGTGCAAGTTATTTCGAAAGTACATATATACACCTCGATATCAATCAGCGGGTTTACACGAGAGCAGCAGAGCCTTCATTATTTTATTCCTGTAAATAATTCTGAATGGGGGCCGGATTAGAGCGAACTTTTCAAATGGCTGCTGTTACTTGTTGAACGGCGAATGACTTGGAAACTTGAGCGAGTTTCGTTAGGAAACGAGATAACAATGCTATTTGTTTGATTGTAAACATCAGCAAATCAATAAATTGATCAAAAACTAGCATCACCTAGACGCTCAATAAAATTATTATGTTAGTACTTATAGTGTTGTAGTTATTGATTTATCAAATATTTATATATATAAATTCACATATAACATCACCACAAAATACGTTGGCCTAAATTCGTGATAAGTAGCTTAATCGACAAAAGTAAAGTTACAAATATAACACCTTAATGAATGTAAATATAACATCCATAGATATAATAAATTTCAACTCATTCACATATTTATAAGTCATTTTTGCCGTAGATCTAGTCTAGTAGTATTAAAAAACACATATCCTGAACAAACGTATACCTTAATTAATGCATTATATTTCTTTTTTTATTTGTTGTATTTTAAAAGTTAACGACACCAAATATTGATTGAAGACCCATGATGTATGAGATACCAAGTTTACGATGTCACGCAACGTTATCAATTTTGAATACCCAAAAACGTGGAAAATACCTAAAAGCATAAAACTGTCAGCAAATGTCCGAATAATTTACGACGTTTCACAAAAACATTTCATGTTTTATAAAGAAATTTAAGAGGATTCCGTTCACAAATCACGGTAAAGAGACGC
Source organism: Heortia vitessoides (assembly GCA_020976665.1). Classification (NCBI taxonomy): domain Eukaryota; kingdom Metazoa; phylum Arthropoda; class Insecta; order Lepidoptera; family Crambidae; genus Heortia; species Heortia vitessoides. The sequence continues at coordinate 18,295,607 of JACJUM010001610.1, read as the reverse complement.
TGGGGAAAGGAACCGCATGAAAAAGGCGATAAAAGCAAATGTTTTCTTCCTCCTGATTATAAAAGTTGTTTACGGCACCTCCGCGGCTGCTCGCATAAATGTACAAATATTTCAGATTTCTGAGAGCTCCATTGCACCGCATTTGCACCGCTTTATTAGTTTTTGTGCAGGCGATGTACGTAACCTGAAACTTACTGCCAAACATTCCAATTACCCATAACATTGAAATCTAAACACGTATTCATCTACTTCAAAAAAGGTTGAGAAATATAATATATTTATATATTACTTCTAAAACAAAAACATACTTCATTTCTATCATATGAATAATAATTAATAAAAATAAATCCATACAACATCTCATACATTGACCTGATTTCTAGATAAATCGCTTAAAACACATGTGTTACGGTCATCAGACAACAGAGAATTTACCAATACACTACTTTACAAATATTTAACACCCAGACACGGAACAAATATAAATATTATTTATACGAGGTCGAACCTAGGACCATTGGCGCACAAGACAGGATCACTACCATCTGCGCCATCGGGCCCGTCAATGATGTTAAATATTTCTTTAGATAATGATGTGTAGATTTGCTTGTCTTGTTTATTATATTATTATCTATTCTCAACATAAATAATACATACAGTTAATTCCTTTTCACGAAAATAACGCAGCTTAGTTTCACTTAGATTAAGTCGAATCATTATCATACCATACCAGCCATTGAAAGTCCACTGCTGGACATAGGCCTCTCCAAGAAAGGAGGTTTTATGCCCATAATTGCCGCGCTGGGTAAGCGTGTTGGCAATCGCAGTGCGCATCTTTCGCGACAGGAATTCTGCTGCCCATCCCCGCCCAGTGCATTTGAGCTGCACTGCTCCGGATGGATATACCTGTCGGTTCTGGTACTTTAGTCGCCTCTTACGTCGCCTGCTGCAGTGGGAGGTACTATTCTAATCTGCCGGTACCTCACGACCTGACGGCTACAGTCAAATGAATCTATGAAATAGGTAGACAAAAATAAAGGACGCGTCCATGTCAGGTCTTGCGCGAAACTAACAGTAGTATTCCGGAGTGAGTCGACTAATGCAGCGTTAAGTTCCCAACAAAATATCCATAAGCGGCGGTTAATTAAAGATTTAATCGTAGCCGCTGGAACCACATTAATTCCTATTAGCCTGTGCCCGCAGTTTCCTAAGCCCGTACATCACCCTGTTTTATGTTGCCTGCATTAACATAACCAACTGATTCTTCATTAGCACTTTTTACGTGCCTCATTTCGATTCGAAGGTGGGTTTCGATGTTTATATCTTCATTCTATTTTATCTGCGTTACCATATTTTAATTTAACTTTCCATGTAATGTGGAGGTCGATTTTATTACTGTTTTTTTCTCGATGGGCCATTTTTGGGATTGTTTAGATCGCTGCATCGAGTTAAGTGGTTGAATTTATGACTTCATTACGATTTCTATGGTCTTTGGAATAAGTTATGGTGCTATTAATACTGACAATTATTTTAATGGTAAGTAAAAGTAGTGATACCATAGTGATGGTAAGTAAAAGTAGAGATTATCTATCTTATACACTCAAATCAGTACTGGTTCAAAATGTTCACCTAAACACAAAATAAATCGTGAACCAGAATTAAGGTTGTTAAGAATTGTTAATCTTTATTTACTAAATTCATACAACAGCATTATAGCATGCACGTTACTTTTTTCAATAAAATACAATTATAAATTATTTTTATTATTAATTTTATAGTATTTTTTGGAACGAAATAAATCATAAGTCACTTGTGTTACGGACATCAGATAACAGAAGAAACACAAATATACTACTTTAATATATATTTAATACCCAGACACAAATCCAATATTTGTCATGACCCCACCCAGAATTGAACTAACGACCTATGGTGCACAAGACAGGATCACTACTATCTGCGCCATCGGGCACGTCTGTGCAATTAAACTGTTTAAAATTTTAACTTCATTGTCTTCGATTACAAGAGGTCAAGTCCTCATTAGTGAACGATGCTATATATCTGTGCACGTCTTAATCGCTATATACTTGGACAATAATCAATTGAATGGCTCCTTTAAGACATCGATCACGGCTGAGGAAGGAATGCGGTGCGGAGGCAAAGACTGCGCGCATTCTCCGGTAAGTGCGGCGTGCTTCTTTAGACTAGCGCGCATGGTACAAGGAGTAATTTGTAAAATTTGCAAATCTAATCACAATCGTTAACCTCCGAAACCACTCCACAAAAAAAGGTTACACGACGCATGGCAAACGAAATATTAACTTCCTAACAAACTTCACTATAAACTATTTTAATTTTTGTAAATACAATAAGGGACATTACGGAGGGAAGTTTCTAGCACACAACAGCTCACACCATTATAATACCTCCTAAGTTTTGACATAGTCGGCGATTTAACTTACGTATTCTATCAGTCAGGCTATCATAAATAGCGTATTTGGTAGCTTCAATCGAAGGTAAACCTAACGGAAACACGAGCTGACCCTTCCCCGACACCGTAATTACAGCGTCCCACATCGCCATTACCATAATAAAGAAATAATCAGTGATTTATAACTGCAACGGGGAATTAAGTAATCATTATCTTGAATGTTTCTGTAAGCGTTGGTAATAGTTATAATTATTATGATCGATTTCACGGCTCTCTCGAGATTAATGGTTTTTTTTTATAATTGAATGTAGCTGTTTGTCTTTATATAAAGGAAAGGTGTGTTTTACATTGAGATATCATAGTTCTAATAAAAATATACAATTAGCCGGTACTCGACTCTAAATACAATTTTAACTTATTTTTAAATATATTCAAATTTCTTATGTACTCTTTTATTGTGTATTTTTAGTTAAATAGCTTTACTCCTCCAAACACTACAGTCTCCGTTCCATAGTGAGTTCTAGGTGCTGATAGTTGCACTTTATTATTAGTTTGGAGATTGTGGGCATTGCCTTTTGTAATTAGTCTTATATTATTTTTGACAGAATTCGTAAAAATTTGTTTTACTAATATGCATGGATTGTATTTGTATAATTGAGATAGATAAATAATTTAGATTTTTTTCATATATATCAAAAGTTGGTGTTGGTTTTGGTTGAGCGTTATCTATTATCCCACTTGCCGTGGGGTACCGGCAGACTCATAGCACGCACACCTCGTCTGTATTATGACTTCTTAAAATTAAAAAGAGAAGGGGAGAGTACCTACACGTACATGAATCCTTTATGTATATGTATATCCATTGTGATCTGGCCGGGTGGTAAAGGCAGAGTCAAATGTACCTTCCACTGTAACTGGTGTCGTAAGAGGTGACTGAGGTACCAAAACCGAAAGGTCGCGGTATATCCACCCAAAATATAACGGTAGACATTTTTAAAGCAGCTTGATGATGATGACGTGAGTTTGGTCCTTGTCAGTCAGTCGGCAGGCTTCTCTTCGCGTCTACTTCATACATATATAGATCTATTATTTTTACGAGTCATTATGTTGGTATTGTAATATTTATTAGCAAATGATTGAATCTTCATAATACTTAAATTCAAGTTTAATTAGTGATAATCTGCTAATTAGGTATCTATAGACAAGACGCACCAATCAGATTAATCAACTGATTGTTATGTCTGAATAAATGCTTTTCAAATTGTATCACTATTGTGTCAGGTTATATTTTAGGAATTAAAACAAAAGCTTGAAACGCAAATACTTAGTTATCCTTAGACATAGAGAACTGTGCGGGAATGTTATTCCTCTGTATTTCACAATTAGAGCAAAGCTTGCGGGGACTTCATTACGCTGCTTCTTTATTACACGGCGACGGTTATGCGCCATTTGCATTTATTAAACCTTTTTGCTAATCCTTACTAAGTAACACAATGTATAGCTGGATATTGTTGCGTAATTTTTGTGCTGGTAAAACTAATTGTGTAGAGACACTTACATTTTCATACCTTAAATGTTCTTTAAATCGTTTTAAAAACCAATATGTAGGGTACCATTAGAAAAAAAATAGTACCTCCCCTTTCCCATGATGACATACTCTGATGCTTTTACGATAGATAAACGACGATCAAATTAGGTAAATATTACTTAATTGAGAATAGTTTACAAACTAGCTTTTCCTAGAACTCGCGACATCATCCGGACTGTTTTCCGTTCTCTTTCTATTTCTAAAAGAATGGTGAAGGAGTATTATCTGTTACTTTGATTTCCTTTCTTCTGTAACTATATCCTTTATATGTATCTGAATGTATGCGTATATACATATATATATGTATGTATGTAAGTTTGTTTGTTGTACTAAATACACTTCAAACTTCCACCAGCTTTAACATATTTCTATCCAAAAGTTGCCTGTAAGAAATTACATTTAGCGATAAGGCCGCCTCTTATACCTACTATTCCATGTTTTTGTGATGTTATTTATGTTATTTACATAAAGAGAAAATTATTATTATTATTATTATACCATTCTTGGATCGCTAAACTATCACTGTCAAAAAGAAATATCTCTCGAGCACCATTTTCCGGGATAAATTGTTTATTGTAGTCTAGGTGTGTATGCAGTATCACAAAAAAAGGCCATTGATGATATTTTCTAATTCTAAACGTTATGTGACGTGATACACTGACATACGTTAATAGATTTTAAGTATAGCAGAAGAAGGAAGAAGCACGCGAGTAAAATAAATACTATTGAAATAAGAGCACTTCGAAGTATGTGTGGTGTGGGTTTGAAAGATGGATTAAATAATAAGAGATCAATGTGGTGAAAAGGATGATGTTGTGACAACAACAGAGGATGGAATTTTTAGATGGTTTGGACATATAGAAGGGATGGAGGAAAGTAGAATGACTGCACAAATTTATAGATCGGGGGTGAATGGAAGAGTTGATATAAGACGACCTAGACGAACATATTTTAACCAGATAGAAGAGGTGTTAAAGAAGGGCCATGTCAGAAGTACCAAGAATAAACGAGCCTGTATGAAAGGACTAATGCGAGTAAGGGAAGCGAATAAGATATGCCAAGATCGTAACAAGAAGAGTTTCATAGTCTCTGCCTACCTCAATAGGACACAGGCGTTATGTGATGTATATAACTTATATAAAAATCTTAACTGCGCAATGGAAAAACAGTTTTTATTTTCTAGTGAACATGCTTAAATAACAACAAAGTAGAAGCCTAGTGGCTAAAAGCATTTCTGAATACTTCGCCGGTTTGTAGTGAAAATATAACAAACACCTATATATCCTCACAAAGTTCAACGTTCACAATTTTAGTAGAACGTATTAGTCTCATCACTCATATAATTTACTGGCTTTTGTTCACATATGGCATTTATCTGTAAGAGCGTAGAACGTTTAAGGCTTTAGAACGTTTGGTAAAATGAATAATGTGATTATAAAAATTTACTGGCCCGATAGAGCAGCTGGTAGTGACTCTTTCTTGTACGCTCGGTCGTGGGTTCGATTACTACCCAGAGCAAATATTTATAAGATAATATGTAAATAACATCCCTTTTGCGAAAACTGCACTCTGCGATTGCAAACGTGCTTGCCCAGCGCGGCAATAATGAGCGAAATTCCCCCTTCTTGGGAATCCCATTAGCCATATCCATCAGTGGATTTTCAATGGCTAAAATGATGATGATGATTTTGATATACCTAGATATTTTCTTAATAATTTTAATCGTTCACCTTCTACTTAGGAGCCTCTCGAATTATATTCTATCGGGGATACAGAAAAATGTTGCAAGCACAGGGGTGTTCGCAACATTTTTATTTTATATTCTGCTGCCATTGATCGTAACGTGACGGTATACAGCCTATAGTTTTCCTCAATAAATTGCCTATCTAACACTAAGAAAATCGAGCCAGTTGCTGAAATTATCGCGTTCAACCAAATTAAACAATATCTTCAGCTTTATTACACAGATGAACTGTTAGCAAATTGCTACGATAAGGAACAACATTCCTGGTTTTTATTATACTTCGGTGTCATGAAATCTTTCCGTTTATTACCGCTATGTTAATTGCAGTTGCAAGTTACCGCATTCCGCGATTGCTCTCTCTGTCTGCTGTTAACAGATGTATGCAAAGTTCCACATTGACGTAGGTATGTATAATTAAAAGAGCGTTCACAGCAGCCTGCAAGTAATGATGCTCGGTTTCCATTTACTAACTCAATTAAATGAGCCGTTAGCTTATTACACGATACATAAAGGCTTATTAGAACATAATGGCAGCTTGAAGGTTTTAACGCAACTCAATTTGCCTGCGAGTTGAATAGAATTGAAAGGCTCCTTTGATTTCGTCTCGCTACACCGAACCTGTTCCTCGGGATTGTATTGATGACCTGAGTCATCATCTCACAGCAAACGTTGATCGAACTTTTGTATAAATAAATAATCTTAGTAATGAAAACAAATCAATTTAACACTTTTGGAGATTTGGGGATTTGAATTGTCATTTGTAATATTACTAGGGTTTTCACTCATACATCAAACCCTTAATTATTACTCCAGGGCTGAAGCTATCAGTAATACACACTTATTTTTATGACCTTAGAGCGGATGAACCATGTTGTATATATTATAGCTATACAGCTTCATTTGCGTTAATTTGAGGAAGCGACGTAGTATCACTTCTTATTAGTCTTTGTGTGATGTTATATAGCCTATACTTATCCTCGATAGAAGCAGTGAATGAGCAATTTAACACTCACTTTTTTTTTTCAAATTGCAATAATAGTTTCTGAGATTACCGCGTTCAACCATACAAACAAACTCTGCAGCTTTATATTATATTTAGTAGATAGATATTATATATACAAAGGATTATAAACTGACTCTGTGTGTTCACTTGGTTTTCACGGCTTAACCGAGTTACGTATTTTTGATGTAAATTATCATGTGAATAGCTCGAACTGAAGGAAAGGATTTATGCTATTTTTAGCTCCTAAGAATTGCTCTTGGGATAAGGAAGACGCCGTGCGAGCGGCGACGGCTCCTAGGTGAAAAGTTCGTAAGCAATGTGTTAGTATGTTCCGAAACTGATTTGCGCTTTTAGTTTTGTTTATCCAAGACTTTATAATACCTTAAGATTCCAAATACACATACATTTATGTTGCATGCTATCCGATAACGTATTAGATATACGTATATAACAAATATTAGGATATATAACAAATATTAGGTACATTTGTTTAACGCCTTGGGTTGGGAATCCAACATCAGATTTAGCAGGTGGAAACTGCTGAAGCCATCAGAATTATGGCATTACATTTGATTGAACGTTTTCCTCGCCACATTTACCTACTTGCATTTCCTATATATCCATAAACGTTGATGACAATCCAAAGAATAAAATTCGGGCAGTCTCCTCGGGATGCATTAATCATCGCGGGTCGGGTCCAGGCGACCCGTCCCGGACCCTTATGATTGCGAATGTCTGTCACACCACCACGCCTCTTTCCTATTACTTATCGGTCCCTTGCGTTTGGACGGTGCAGTATCTGTGCGTTCATTAATCTTGTGTAGTTTTTATTATCGGGTGTATTCAGTCTACATGTCGCCGGCAGACTTTATGCGACGACGTATTATACAATTTGCCTTAGGGATTTTGTAATTCGCCAAGCGTTTGATTGTGTAAAGTAAATTATTATAGATTTGTGAATGCGTTTACCTTTTACTTGCGTTTCTTTCGAGACCAACACAGTACACATTTTCATATAAAAAGCCTCATCATCTTACCTGAAACAAAAAAAATAACTATAAATATAATTCTATAGGTGTCTAGTAAGACGCTATCTATATCGAAATACAACTAAATAGTTTGTCTCTTAAGTCACAATCGAAAAAACAATATTTTATGACCAAATTTATGTGAAATATTACTAACATAACATTATCATTTTTCGGCTGATATGATGATGTTGATAGCTAACATAATAAAGAAGAGTATTGTAATTTAACGCGCTAATCTCAGAAACTACATTCATTCTTGCATTTCACAATCAGTCAGGCAGTCATGTGTTTAGAAAAGTTTACAGTTTAAATATAACTTCGAAACATGACGATGAAACGAAATATCCATGAAATTATTTCTTTGTTTGATATTTGTTGAATATAATATTAATAGCATTGTTTTGCTAAAACTGGTAAGTTTATCTCTTCCTAATAATAATAATAAATTTAGTCGACATCTCATACCTTGACCTGACTCCTGTAGCTTAAAATATTATAATTTTTATATTATAATATTTCAATACAAATAACCAATACACAGTCCAGCACAAATACAAATATTCATTAAATATATATTTGTCCTGAGTGGGGATCGAACCCACGAGCTTTGGTGCACAAGACCGGATCGCTACCATCTGCGCCATCAGGCCTGTTAGCCCCACCCCCCATATTAGATAACTTTGAACCTATTCTAAAATCACAACACAAGCAATAAGGTAATATTTCTTTATTAATAAATCTTTTCCGCCAAGGATCTTGGGAATGGAAATTCCTACCTAGGATAAATATTTGTATGATGATATTTGTGACCGCGTGTAAAATATATGTATTTAAGTATTATCTTTGTGACAAATGTGCATTAAGCCAATTATCACGAAGTCATATCAATTTATGAAATTGTAGTGAATTTATTATTGTATACAAAATATCACGGAGGTCAATGCAAGCTAGCCGAATAAACAAAAACTGTTATAGGCGTAGAATGCAGGCATTGCGGGTGGGTGCCTTTGGGAGAAACTTACAAAGAAACAGAGACACTTCTAAGATACCTCAACCGATATATGGCGGTATATCAATTTAAAACTGTACAGCTCAAATGCGTAGGGCGGAGATGGGCAGCAGCATTCCCGTCGCGAAAGCTGCGCACTGCGATTGCCAAAACGCTTGCCCAGCGCGGCAATTATGGGCAAAGTTCTCATTTTTTGGGAAGGCCAGTAGGGGACTTTTAATGGCTGGTATGATGAGGCAATACTGATAAAATTGTACTCTCAGTGCATGACATAATTTTGCATTTTCTAATTATCTACGATCATTGAATGCTTAACAAGATAATAATTATTTATTTGTTGGTTATTATTATTACTTAAATAAATAGTTAAACGTTAGTAAATAGCAAATAATTCTTGCTAATGCAACTAAGATCTAGCTATACCAGCAACGAAAGCCAGCAGTTTAGGAGCAAGCGTGGGGTGCCCCGGGGAGCGTGTTTGGGGCCCGATTTATTCCCACTCGTCCCTTGAGCTTTCTCTTATCGAGCTCATATTGATATACGGCCTGTCTGCTCTCACGGAAAATCTGGTTTAGATGTTTCATTTAGATTATCTGTTGCTTTGCCCCAGGATAATTTAATTGCTCGAGGCTCGCTCGGTGTTTCGCTAAATTGTGTTTTTCGTCGGCAATAAAATTTGGCGTTTTATTCCAAAGAGGATTTTTAGTGTAATGCTTTTGTCAGTTCTTTGTTCTTGTTCAGTAATATTATATTTTTGTAAAATTGGTTCGTTAAAAAACGTAAAGTCATGAAGATGTGACAGATTTTGTACGTAAACTACACATGTTTAAAATTTTATGGAAAATATGATCCATTTGTAAAGGTAAACGTAATTGTTAACTGTAACTAAAAATATGATACGAGTATATTAAACGGTATTTGTTACAATGATCAACCAACATGAATATAAGTTACCTTCAAACAATATAATTAAGCCGTAATTAATTAACTTCAACTGTTCAGTTAACAAAGGTATATGTACCAGCATAAAGCCGCGAGCACCCATCGGCGTCAATTCTGTGCACCCGCGGAGCTCCAGCTCGGGATGAATCAGGCGGCTTGCGGTCACCCCCACTGGGGGTTTCTAATATTCCACGAGTGATCGAGTGATGCGGTGTCGTACCACTAATTGGAATTCGGGTATCCGGAGCGCGCCGCTATAACATATTCGTTTTCATTTTCACTTTTATGATTTCCCCAATCTCAGGATCCATTTTATTAGCACGAAAATACATGATGAATTATTCATTGTGGTTCCAATTATTAAATAATTTTATTTTTATTTTCTTTGCGAGTTTATGGTGTGTGGCATTCTAAGATGTATCTATCACATACAATTCTTATTCATCATCATCATCATATCACCCATAAGACGTCCACTGCTGGACATAGGGCTTCCCAAGTAATCGCTAATAGGACCGGTTGTATGCGGGCTGTGTCCGCGCGAGCCTGCGGTTTTAGTGAGATCGTCGGTCCATCATGCGGGTGGACGCCCTCCGCTGCGCTTGCCGGTACGTGGTGTCCATTTCAGAACCTTACGAATCCATCGGCCATCGGTTCTGCGTACCAAATGCCCTGCTTACTGCCACTTCAACTTACTAATCCGTAAATTAATTAAAGTAAATTAAGTTTTAATTTTACTTTATTCTTATTAAATTGATTAATATTATTATACCTACGTTATACGCAAAGGGCTCAATCCTCACCCGGGATAAATACTTATTTGGTGAATATTAGTATCTGTTTTCTGTTTGGATGTTCAAAATATATATAATATTTATGATTTCCCGTAGTCCGTAATACAAGTGATTTGAGTTCTTACTTATTTCGGGGTTGGGTCAGTGATTATGTATATTGTGTGAATTTATTTATGCCTGTATAGCGAGATTTTAATTTCTTATATTCAGTCGCACGACTAGCTCTTGTAAGATATGGTTGCTTATTTTACTTACTGAAAGTTGGGTGAGATTAATGTCTGTCTGCATTTTTAGATTTTTTCTTATACTTATTTATAAAATTTAACTGAGCTTTAAGATCACTTAGATAACAAACAAGAAATTGAATATTGTTGACTACATGTCACGATAGATTTAATCATACATTATATAAATGGACAACTACTAATACATGGAAAATGGCGCTAATAGATATAGGACTTGAATTACAGGAAGAAAAGAAATAAAGTTTAAAATAAATATATTTGATGAGCCTGATGGCGCCCGGCGACGTTACTGTACTATCTTGAGCGCTAAGGGTAAACATTTTTATGATGATATTCGATTTTTTGTTGTGTCTGGGTGTTACATATATTATATGTATTGAAGTAGTACATTTGTGATTTCTCTGTTGTCTGACATCAGTAACAAAAGTGCTTCAAGCGACGTACCATGGAATCAGGTCAATGTATGTGATGTTGTGGGAATTTATTATTATTGTACAAATTGTCCACAATGTATATAAAACTAAAATACATATTAGAGAGGCAGTATGTTCTTATATAAATATTATAAGTATTTATGATTCTAGGAGCGCCTTGTCCAATTTAAAGTTGGCATGCGTTTCAAATTGCGATTCAAACCATAAAGACAATGCACAAGTTATTTTTAAAATTTCTACCTCCAGTTTAAAGTTGCACAAACTTCAGTGGCGAAAATGGGATAGTGAGTTTGGAACTCCGCGTGTAGAATATTCGGAGCAAAAATTACGCTCACCTCTGAGCGAGTTCTAGTTTAAAAAGCGTATTTAGGCTTCAGTTTCGGGCGGAAAATATTTCTGTGTGGAGTGGATGTTGTGACTTTTTTAGAATCGAACTTGCAATAACAATGACGGAAGTGTTGTCTTCGTTCGTTTTATAGCTTATGAATAGTCTCCAGATTTTCTTACAAATTCGTTTCCGGAGGTTCGTGTAATGAATCTGATAAATTTTGTTTAAAGAACAAGTTTATGGAAGGCAAATCCTACTATTTGTTCAAGCGCATTTATATACAGCGTTAAAAAATCTATATTATTAAAAAAGTTATTTATAAAAGTGCTTATGCCTATTTAAATAAAGATGTTTTTGACTTTGAACAACCAGTTGGCTTAGTCTGGAATCATAAGATGTTTTTGCAACCTATCAGTGTCCGTGAAGTTTTGGTGTTTCCAATGTAAGAATGTTTGGAATTCGAATCATTAACATACTTATTGAATTCTCTGGAGTCCCTTATGAGTTTAATGCCTAACTTTTATTTCTAGCAATGATCTTACTAACAGAAGTATATATTGTCCATTTCTGCCGTGGGGTATAAATACGTTTGGAATAACGGTTAGCATTAATAAAAAATGTATATGAGGTAACCAAAACAATAGTAATTCTAAACATCTAAATAAAGATATCTTTCGGCCAATTACAAGGAAACCTTTCAATTAGTATATTAATTAATTAAAAAAACGAATTCAAAGGGCTTGGCTTTTATATTTGCAAAAGTTGATGTTAATATTGCCTCCATATTTAAACAGTGGTATTAAAATAGTATTCAATATGAACGTCTTAAATTGATAGACTAAAGACATATTATACTTCTTAAGCAATCTCTATGCAACTTATATTTTTTAAAGCAATTTTTACCTGTTTTAAAGCTGTTAAAAGAGTGATTTTGTCGTAAGTAATAATGCGTAAAAACTACCAGCAAAGTACAATAGTACCTCTCATTGTACCAGGTGTCGTAAGAGTTGACTAAAGTACCAGAAGTGAAGGATGGATCATCCGAAACAGTGGAGCTCAAATGCACGGGGCTGGGGTGGGCAGTTGCAACCCTGTCGCGAAAGCTGCGCTGCAGACCGCAGCAATTATGGGCAAATAAACCTCCTTCCTTGTAGAGGCCATGTCCAGCAGTGGACTTTCAATAGCTGGTATGATGGTAATGATTAATGCGTATATGTTAAAACATAACTTTTTCTTACATCATAAAGTACTTTGTTAACTTGAGTAGCATAGTTTAAAACCTTGTACGTATGTTTGTTATTTGATATTCGCTTGTTCCAGCATCGCTGGGACGCAGAACTTGCGGTCCTAGTTTCAGACAGCATGAATTTCAGATAGCCGCCTTTTGTGGGCGATGCCACAGTACAACAATATATCGCGCTACTTTGCGGCGGTGGCAGCAAACTTGCGCAGTTGCAGTTGGTCAGCTGCGACGGTATACCACCCTTATCGTGTTGTTAATGTTCGCCTTTTTGTTTAACTTAGCTTTAAGTTTGCCCAAGTGGGACAATGCCCGTGTGATTTTGAATTTAGCAACGGTCCACCGCTACCAAGTTTTGATTCTGAAACGTAAATTATTACTACTGGTATGTACTCGTACGAAATTTCTACGCTATGTTTATATTACAATTGAGTTAAGTATTAAATGACGCTGGGTACCTGTATAGTATAATAGTGCCTCCCTCTGTTTGTTAGTTGTTGTTAAAGACAAATGTACCCATATCGAGTTGACAGAATAACTATCCCAAAACATAATAGAGTGAGGGGTATCCTATCACGTCTATGTCCAGCTGTGGACGTTCTACGGCTACTAAGATGATGATGATGAAACTCATTTACGAAGGATATATATTTCTGCCACGTGTATCTTTGCATGTATACTTTATAAAAGAACAGAGTCGATCAAGTCGCTAAAAATGTGACATAATATCCTGATGCCACGAGGTTGCGACACGCTAGTTATTTTTGCGTATATGATTGCAAGCATTGATATATAGGTCGTGCAAGTGTTTACTCATGTTGTAGTATAAAAAAGTTGTTTCGCTTAAATTTTTTAAAAGTACTAAATAAGACAAGAATTAGTAAAGTCTGAGAAGAGAGTTGTGTAGAAAATCGCCCGAGTGTTAAGTAGGAGTGTAATCGAAATAAACTCGTTTAAGCTGCAGCTTCGCCCGGCTAGTTGAGCAGCAATGGCAGCTCTTATCGGGGCGAGCGCTCGACGCCTTTTCATTAAACTTCGACAGAGACACGGGTGTAAAAAAATGTGATTAACTTCAGTTCGCTCGTTACTGTTGTATTTGACCTTTGAACTCTCTGATTGACCAAGTTTTCTATTATAGGTAAATAATCTGTTGCGAGAAATGCGAAACTTTATAATTGTAGTCGATATTCAACTTGTTTCTCTACTTATCAACTTAAAGCCTTGTTGTACGCTTCGCACCACATCAAATTTCTTATTCTAAAATTACATAGCGAAGTTGAAGGATCTTATAGTAAATAACATCATGGCCTAGAACATTACTTTCAATTAATTCATTAATTGTCGGTTAAGAAGAACAAATTTCACAAGATAAAAGTCTTAATTTCTCGCGGCCGAGCGTAAGTGGTAATAATAAATCAACCCCTAGAGAAAACCGTCGAGATGGTCCGCGAGTCGGTGCTGTTTTTACAGACTCCTCGTGGAAGATGTGCTAAAAGATTTCGCTTAAGCCAAATTGCACGGCCTACGACACGACTCCATTTGCAAATTAGACATTTGCAAACTTCATGTCTGCCAACGAATCGAGGGAAAATACTCCTTACGCTTTCAATTATAGAAGCCAATCTTCTAAATTGGATTCGCAAACTTGCAGAAGCTATTAACGTATTTCTTAGGATTTTAAAAAAGTTATAAGCAATGGAGAAATTGTAACAGAAGCGTTAGATATTTTAGACATCGTGCTTTGAAGATTTAGTTGTTTTCTTTCACTTTCCCAAATTAATTTCTGGAAAGTGCAGAGTTTCAGTTCTATTTCAACAAAAATATCCTAAAGTATACCGTATTATAGTATATAGTGTTTACTTTTGATAACGTCTTTACTAAAAAACGTTACTATAAAGATATTATGATGTTTGTCGATAATGTTATTATAAAACAAAAACTTGCACTCGAGCTGTCACAAATATGAATAATGACGCCATTGTAATATCAGTATCGTTTAATGAAAACAGTATAACAAACAATACCGTGTGGGTTGTAATCGATCATAATAATCGGACAAACGTATTAGTGGAGGCGCAATGATCTCTGACCTGCCCGACGCCAATCAATCAACGTGATCCTGCTAAATACCGCATTCTAATCTCCCCGCCGATCAAACCGACGAGCGACATTGAACTTTATTACAACTTTACTAGAGTTCCGGATGCACATACAGCCGTACCTGCATTCAGTATTCACATTGACGTGATTAATGAAACAGATCTCACCATACACGGGCAAGTGTCTAATCGGTACATTGATGTATTAGTAGAAATAATAGCGGTACCCGCACAATGGGAACAGAAAAAAGGTATTTAATGAAGACTTGAACACGCCGAAAGTTGAGAACGTTTTAATCTTAGGAGAGGACGATAAATCTAAAGAGACACGTCGTGGGAAAACACGAAGCATCCGGGGTGAAAACGACGATAAGACAAATGCGAAATAAAGCCACTCGAGCGCTTCCGAGATACGTTGTTCGAGAGGCGGGCGATACTGTTTATCTGCTGAAGTGCTAAGGTTCCACTCTTGTTGGGGCGGTGGGGACGTGGCGAGCGCCGAACGTCGTACTGAGATCTTCTGGAAAATGCATCGGAGGAAACGTATTTAAGAAATAAATAAAACGCAATTTCTTTTGCCAACTTTTGCATTTAGTAACTTGAACGAGCCTTAAAATCGCCGTCTTATGTTTTCGCTAATGTAAATGCAGTACATATGTAAGCAGTGTTTAATTATATAAGAGTTCCCCGATCGCGTGCCATTAAGGAAGGTACTTACCGAGAGCGTGCGATAAGTCACGAGGCACTGCATAATACAGCCCATGTGATTTACTGGTTAAGTGTTGTCAGCAGCGTTGACGAATGTGCTCTATCAACAATTTACCAAACTATTAAGGCTTCCTATCGAGAAACAAAAACATCTCCACGATTTGCAGAAGCATTAACAAGAGAAGTGGAATTTGCATAAATTTGCGTTAAGTAAATGGGGACCCTTGACAAGTTTAATCTTGTCTTTAGAATTTATTGCCTCCTACAGTCAGCCTCCTAGCCTTTGCTTGAATAAATATTTGTGTTTAGTTTAAAGTCGGAGAAACGGTGTGCAATCATTTTCAGCAAGCCATTTTCTTTAGTGTTTGTCAATTTTGCACAGGTGTGCTCTTGGGTGGTCCCGGGTATTAAGTTCTAATGACTTTGCGAGTCCATACGTTTCTGATTTGAATGACAAAAATAAAATGTATTTAGATGAAAGTACCTTAAGATTTATTTTCTAAATTGGTCATTAAATAAATATTTATTCATAATTAACGTCATGTTTTATAAATGGATTACTCTCTAGAATCTAGAAGAGGATAATGGATGGAAGACTCTCTAGAATCTAATTTAAAGACTCTGTTATTTAAATTTTAAATAACAGAGTCTACAAACCAAGTCTGTCACATTAATTCAATGCTATGACCTTGATAATATGGATAAAGCCCAGTATTTCATATTACCGAACGTAAATTGTGTACTCCGTTAATAAATTGGACCCTTTTAAGAGTTAAAACACAGCCTTAACCGCGAGCTTACATGTTTTAACCCAATTTGATCTCAAGTTACCAAATTCAAATGCAAATTTATCTTAATAGCCCGACTTTAATCTTCTACAACGAGTTTAATGGCTGGATGTTCAGAGTTAATGTTATCACTAAGTTTCTATTGACGGACTTTGAAATACTTGAGAAGTAATGGTTTCGGAGGAATTTTTAATAAAACCCCTTAAAACTTCAAAATCCACTGGCTGCTCGGGTAAGAACGCTTTTTCCCGTAAAGTGATTAGTTGTAGAGAACAAATTATAAGATAAGTGAGCGCACATTACTTCCAAATAAAGCTAAAAACAAATGTTCTTCGCATCAACTTTATATATTCGCATCTAAATTTGTTCAACTTTACACAACTTATCATCAGCAGCATCATCTTATCACCCATTAAAAGTCCACTGCTGGAAATTGGCTTCTCAAAGAAAGCAGGTTATTTGCCCATAATTGCCGCACTGGGCATGCGTACTGGTAATCGCAGTGCAGCTTTCGCGACGAGGATGCTGCTGCCCACCCCCAACCTGTGCATTTGAGCTGCACTGTTTCGGATAGATATACCGCCATCTGTCAGTTCTGGTATAGTGAGAGGTACTATTGTCCTGTGCCGGTATCTTTACAAAATTAGGTTTGAATAATAATGAAAATGTATAAATTTAAATTAGATTCCATGTGAATAAATTATTTTGTACACCAAAAATTTGTACTTTAAAAGAGTTGACTTAAAACAGCATCTCCTGTAACTTGGGGCATCCGTCAAACCTTTCAATGGCGCCCGCGCCGGAGCCGGCGATCCTAAACTGAAAACTAACAATGTACTCCGCAACTCCAAAGCCGCATCACGGAAATGCGAAAAGTTCACTGGCAACTAGCTATTTCTTTGCGACTCGTGTTATCTACGGCGGAATGTTTAGAATTTTGTCGGTTCACGATTTAAACGTTTTTAAAATGTTTCGCGCGAACTTTCACTCAGGGTTGACCATTGTGGCCTTAACGATTATTCCAGTCTCAGTATAAGTTTGTTGGCAAAGAACTTGGGGCCAAGCTAGTTGGCCAAGCAGGTTATTAATAAAGTTAATAGTTAGGACTGTCTCGCAACTATGTGCATACGTATTCGCCTTTGGAAATATTTTCACCAAAAAAAGGAGAATTTAGCCCATATTTTAATTGGTGTATATAGATGTCAGCCGTGAAGTACAGGAAGATAGCCGTGAAGTAACGGCAGAGTAGTACCTACCCCAGTGCCAGGATTTGCAAGGGACGACTAAGGTACCAGAACTGATATATATAATATCAATTAAAAACAGTGCAGCTCGAATGGACAGGACGGGGATGGGCAGCAGCATCCCCGTCGCGAAAGCTAAGCGATTGCCAACACGCTTGCCCAACGTGGCAAGTATGGGTAATATACTCCCTTTCTTGCGAAGGCCTATGTCCAGCAGTGGCTTTCAATGGCTGGTATGATGACGATGATGAAAGTAGATATACCACCATCTTTCGGTCTTCCTACTTTAGTCATCTCCTTCTACTTTGGCGGTACCCTACGGCTAGTTACCTATCCACGGCAATTAGGTGGGTAGGGTATAGCTTATGAAATTGCGTATAACTTTAGCATAGACCAAATAGACACTGGCTGTGTAAGTAGGTAATATAGTGCTAAATTTGATAATCAAAAATCATCGTAAAATATCTTCAACATAGGCCTAATCGGGGTTGATCCGAGTTCGAGACATTCACGATACAAATGTATATACTAGTATACTGTCGACGCCACTGCAGCCTTATACTAGCTAGGAGGAGGAAAGCTAGTAAGGAGGGAGTTATGTCCTTTTTTTTAAATGACGCGACATCTCATTTTTTTATTTGACTCCGAGATAAGTAGCTTAGCACTCTAAAGCACTCGTGTTACTGACATAAATGAACAAGGGAATGAAAACTATACTACTTAAATTTAATATCTAGACACGGAACAAACATAAAAATCATCATATAAGTATTTTTTTACTGTGTGGGGATCGAACCCATGACCTGTGGCGCACAAGACATGATCGCTACCTTCTGCGCCATCGGGCTCGTTATTTAAATTGTCTAGTACTTTTTTTTTATTAGACTTCTTCTTGCGTAGGGCAATCAGTACTCACTAATTTAAAATTTACTTTCCAGCTCTAAATAAATAATTTTAATGGATTTAAACCATTTTTGTAGAAATCAATTAACCATTTTTGTATTAATCAAGTAAAAGATTAGTTTTATCGTGAACTAATCTATATGAAGTCCCAGCTACAAATAACCATCGCACAGTAATTGAGACTGCGCAGCGAATGAAATGTAGCCGCTTGCATTTGTGATTGTGTTAATGCACGAGTATAGTTGGCGTCCGTTGTAATGTCACAATGAGGGCGAGCTCTCTCTTCCTGCACGGGTCCCAGGTCAATCAGTCGGCGAACTCCCTCGCTTCAATGCCCAGGGCTGCTACATGCACACTGGATGGCTCAACGGCTACGGCGTGCTTCTTTACAGACACAAGGATTTCAGAATTCAGTGCATATTTGTAATAATCATTATGAAAAACTCAGTTATTAAGCTTATACATCTATTTTTATTCTCCACTAGCAGTGCCCGCCCCGCCCCGACTTCGTACGCGTAGAATATTGACTTTGGGAGGTATAGTGACTTTCAGGATTATTTTTTAAACGAATACCGAATTATTTGTAAGCAAAATATAGCCTATAGAAGGCTATCGAGGAGGGCCTCGGTAAATGGACACTGAATTTTTTTTTCAAATCAGACCAGCAGTCTTATTTTTGCGCTTTCAAGAAAACAAACAAATTCTTCACCTTTATAATTTTATAATGGATTTGTTCTAAAATCTATACTGATTATAGGTGAAATATTATGAGTATATATTGAGTCCATTTCTTTATTTATATATTTATAAGATTATATTATCCAATGTGTAATTTGGAAGACACAGTCAATCAAACACAATTAAGTTTCTCTGTAAGAAAAGATTTATTTCGCTAATTCAACTGTACGCTACCTAACAAACAATGAAACAAGTGTTAATAATAACCTTACATACCTGTTAGAAAAGAAACGACATTTAATGTTATTATTTACAATGTCAATTCCAAATCACAACTATTTTAGTGGTATTTTATTTAAACAAGTAATTTTTCAGATTATGACAATGTGATGTTTTTAGGTTATAATTATTTTACCACAGATAAAATTGACTGACGTAAGACGCGCGACTGCGTGGGAACAATTTAACTAAGAAAAATATATTTTACATATTCATACTTTCTAAAACAAATATAAAAAGCTTTTATGAAGATTTGTTACAATAAGTAACAGCAAAACATTACTTACATTATCTAATTTTGACGACCTTTGCGATTCGAAATGTAAAACCTTTAAGATTCAAAGACTTAGGCCCAATTAGAGAAGGTCATCGATGGCATTAGTTCTAACGATTTGTAGTCGTTCAACGTAATAGTAAAATAGCGAGTTATCTTTGCAAATGGCTGCACACAAAAACTTCGTTCCTTTTAATTACAATGTCTCTAATAAAGATAAGAAATGCAAAGTTACTTCGAGAAGGCGATTCGTCGTCTCACTGCAAGCGTTTATATAATTTTTATTGAGTTTGTTCATTTTTTTATAAATTACCGTTACAAAACCTGTTTAGTTGGAAAAGTTTATCAGCAATATTGTATTTAGACTTGATCTTGAGATGCCATGGGGTATCACAAATTAATAAACGTATGAAAAAGTCTTAATAATCGTAAAAAATACAATTTATTTATATATTAGACCAAGATGATAAACAAACATACAATCTGCGTGGTTGTAAGCATCGTCGCATCTTATACACGCTCGTCATGACACAAGGTATAAGTAAGAGAGGCGGTAGAATTACTGGGTAAAGTTGTCACTTTCTCTTCACTCTTCAAAACAAAAGTCAGCAATGCGGACACTGTTATTATGCGGTAAAATAAGTGAGAGTGATGTACCAATGCATTCGACGTTTGTATGAGGTCTTCTTTGTGTACAACGTATCGTTTGTAGATATTCTACTCTTGACCAATTACTTCCTTTTCTTATGTCTACTCTTTCTCGTAGGCTAAACTGACCCTCTATCAGAGAAGTGTTGGCAGTTTTTAACCTTGGATCGACATAGGATATTAGCCATACATAGATTTCCTTATGATAGCTTTACTCGGTTTTTTTCTTTGTTGCTATAAGGTCCTCAAGTATTTTTCTGTGCTTCCAATAATGTGTGCATATCATTTCATATTGATCAGTTCTGGAGCTGCGCGAAACAAACAAAGTGACTTCTGCACTTATAGTAATAGTTAAAATATTGGCTTTTACGCGATGGTAAAAAACCTATATCTAAGTACTAAGATCATCATTACCATTACACCATTGGACAGCCAGTACATAGTCCTCCCCAAGGAAAGGGCAATTTGCCCATAATTGCCGCGCTGGGTAAGCTGACAATTGTAGAGCTCAGCTTTCGTGAGGTTGCTGCTGCCCATTCTCAGCCTGTGTATTTAAGCTACCCTTATTTGCACGAATATACCGCTATCTGTCGGTTCTGGTACCTTAGTTGCCTCTGACGACATCTAGTCAGGTACCGTGAGACTACATAGAATTTTAGTAATTGATATTTAATAAACTGAGGAGCAATGAAATGAATTGGTGAAGCCATTCTAGGGCATGGAAACTGTGGGCATAACACCTCCAAATATCAAGCCATTGAGCCAATGTTGGGTTCACGTCCAGCTGTGGACGTTCTATAGCTGACATAAAGACATTTTCAAACAAACCGCTGCCGCAGCCGCTCCACCCGCCACTAGTTCCGCGGAGCAGCGATTACATCTCGTGACGGCCCCCCCGGGCACACTGACATCGGACGCGACGCGTTACAAACGAATTAATATTATTTTAATGTCTTCCGACCACATAAATTATCCTTATCAGGCTTTTTTCTCGTGTAAGAGGGTCCTTTGCGGTTATTATTTATTACCCATTCTTCCCTCGCTTTGGATATAGTGTTGTTTCCTTTATGTCTCTTTCCGTTTTATACGTTGTTTATCATTTAAACACAAACACGTTGCAGGATTTGTTTTCACACTTTCCTGCACTTTTAAATAATGAAGTTTGTTTATCTTGACCTCAGTCTACACTTACGACATCAAGCCGGGGAGTCTGACATGTCTCATTTTGTCCGAGAAATACTGATACCTCTTATTTAACATTCACCTAATACAATATTATATTACGACATCGCGAAATAATGATTGATTAGAGTTACCAATAAACCAGCATATCGGCAGAAGCACATCAATGAATTCCCCAAGAAAATTCCCCATAATAAGAATTATTAGATGGCTTATGGCGCAGTTGTAAATATTGCGGTTTTTTCTACATGGTTACCGTACATCATACAATGTCACGATGGGGATGCTGCTGTTTTTCCCAAAACCGATGCATTTGAGCTTCACTATTAAGTTATATTAATATGTTTTTCTTTATTCATTCAACAAACTACAGAGCTTTGTATAAAATGCATACAGGAAAAATCAGAAAATAACGTAACTTTCCCATTGGATTTTCTAAAAGAACGCTCTCAGAATACCCGTCTTGCAAACGCTAATTTCAACACTTACATTTGAAGTAATTTACGGTCGCAAAGTTGCCAGCCCTGAGCGCGGTTAAACGACACTTCCTATGCCGAAATGCTTCCCGTTCCACAGGATATTATCCTACATCCACCGGCGTAAAATGAACCCCGAGCGTTCATGAGTGCATTACCATATGGAGGGAATGCGGAAAATGAGAGGGCCCGCTATGCTGGTCATTAGGTAATGACCACTTGACGGATGCACTGGCCATTGACAGATTACTTATGGCTTTCCTCTTTGGTTTTGTCGGGGAACGCGAGGGCAAGTTGCAGTGGCTTGTTTGGAGAGGAGGTTGGAATAATATGATGATATTATCAAGTGAATGATATCTCTACTACTAAGCACCACTATCACATAAAGAAATTAACACTCAGTCCTAGATTGACAAGCGGGGCAGTAGACTAAACCAACAGTTGAGATACCAAAAAAGCTTCATCCGTGTCGAGATTTCTATTGGAAATGCTATTTATGTTATATCCATCCACTAGGACCAAACAATATATATACGTTATATGGGACACAGGCTTGATGTTTGTATGTATGTTATTTTATAAATATCATATCATATTCAATGCTAACACTGCTGATTAGCGAAAGAAATTAGTGAACGAGGACTTTGTATACTCGGACGAGAACTGTACTAAAAGTATGAATAGATAGAAGTTCGTACCTTCATCACAACTCTTTGTTAACTCAACACGAGCTACCGCGATATAAAGTTTAATACCACAAACTTTAATATCGCACTGACAGAGTGGAGTTTTATTAACGAAAGTTAGAAAATAATATGTTAAAACAAAGGAGAACAACCGGAGGTGCTGACCTCAACCAAAACACCGAGCAAAGATAATTGGACTAGACAAATGTTACTTCAAATTGAACAAAGAAAACAACAAAAGCATGTCTAGCTCGACAATAACACAAATAAATACAATTGCACAACAGAATTGCTAATGAAGTTCTATTATGTTTTGAGATATATTCTGAATGGAGCGGCTATTCTGTGCTCATATCTGGGCTATTCATTTGATTAATTTATTTGATAATAACTTTGTATGGACGTAACTTTCTTTGTAAATTTGTACGGACATTTTAAACTGTCGCTACAAATGTTGTTCTGGCTAACCCAATTACTACGTGCAAGATTTCTTTTGCGTGCGTTTTTTTAAGATCTTTATTATAAGCCATCTGTTTGTTGTGTTCTAATGTTTTTTGTATATACCACATCCTAATACGGACGATATTTTGTCTTTTTAAGAAAATGTCTAAATAGAGTTTCTCTTTTAACTTAGTGGTTAGTATATTCCAGGATTCTCTCATTTTTATTAGTTTTATTTTATTTCAAGAATTCTATCTATTCATATAAATGAAATTGGAGTGTCTGTTTGCAATATCAAAAATAACATTAATATGCACATACCAAAATATATTATTTTACAATCTTTGTCAGTCTGTTTGTTACGGCTATACCGATTTGGGCGGGACTTTCACTGGTAGATAGCTGATATAACAAGAATTAACTTAGGTTATATAACACCACATTAAATCTAATAGGAAGGAGCAACGATGGCAACAGAAACATACGTTTTGTGGAGAATATGCTGCGCAAAGTCACCATTCCACGCAGACGGAGTTGCGGGCACAGCTAGTCACAATAAATCGCTTGCGCACATAATGCAAGATCATGCACTTTAAATCTTTTTTTATTCCAATTATCTCCATTAATGTAAAAATGATCAATGAAAACTTTGGCTTTGGTGTCACATTACAAATAGACACGCCAATTAAAATATTGAAAATATTATTCCAAGTGTATTTTCGTGTGAGATTATAAAGTTTCATTTTGTGAACAGCAAACAAAAAGCATGTTTTTCCGCGCACACACTCGTTAGTAAGTAATGGAGTAGGTGAAGTAGGTGGAGACGCGACTGGAGTTCGCTCGCAAGCACTTCATTAGCGACGCTTTGATCGCGCGGAGCCCGAAGACGCCGGCGTCATTTGCATGTTTATGAAATTATATAAAAATTCCGGCTCTCACACATCTAGCACTACGTCAATAGATTTAAATGTTCGCCATCAGGAGGTAGACCTTATACAAAAGGTCGACTGCTTTGGAACCCCACTCTCACTTATTTCTACCGCCAAATAGCGTTGTTCGCATTGCTATGTTTTGGTCTGAGGGGTGAGAGAGGCAGTGCATTAACTAGGGAGGCCAAGAAAGGGGAAATTTTGCCCATAATTGCCGCGCTGAGTGAGCGTGTTGGCAATCCTAAAACACAGCATTCGCTATGGGGATACTGCTGCCCAACACTGCACTGTGCATTTGGGCTGCATGAGGTCGGTCTGGTACCTTCACCACCATCCAATGACTTACCGAAACGCAAGGAGCCAGAACTTTCTTGTATATTCAAATGCTTCATAATTCTATGAAGAAGTGCTTTTAGCAATATTGAAGATATTGAATTAATTAGTATGAGATGTTATGGGAATTTATTTATATTTATTTCTATTCTGCGCACCGCGTGAAATCAGACTTATGAGCTAGTATGGTGATAAAAAAACTGTTAATTTTAAGCCAATAAAGCTCCTGGTCATCTCGTTTTTCTAACATAATACTCATTTAAATTTTTTTAATATGTAAAACTTAGTTAAAAAATTTTAACCGTGACTGAGGAATTTAAGCACACAGTTGGCGGTATATGTACCCGAAGAGACGTAGCTCGAATATTATGGGGGTGGGCGTGGGCAGTAGCATCCTCATCTGAATAGTAAAGAGACTTCTCAGACAATTATGAACAATAACCCCCCTTACTCGGGGAGGACTTTCTCCACGAGTGGAATATCTACTGTTGATTATGATTATATAATGAAATGTGAAATCGTAGATGACGACTGTTTAACATAACAAGATTCCAATAATCTGTAAGTTTAACCCCAGCTTATTGTATGAGTAGAAGAATTGACATAGTGCAAACATGAATGCCAAAATTATATTTCCTTGACACCAAGCCAATAAAACAGACTTACAGATGTGAAATTCGGTTCAGTTCAATTTAAGTCTTTAAGTCATTCAGTTTGTCTTTTAACAGCAAAAAATGATATCCAGACAATAGATCAATGAATCAAACGTCATCAGATAGAGCAGACATCGTAGGTAATGACACGCTAACGAGCACCGTCGGTCATTACGACTGCGCTCCGACCGATAGTACACCGTTAAAAGATATCTACGTGATGAAACAAATAGCTTAAGATTCAACCTAGAATAACAGATGATAAATTCGATAATAGCTTGAACTTACACCAGATGTCGTTAATAAAAAAAGCATTAAGCGACTCCTTGTAAAAAAAGATCCACAATGTGATATTCTACTAGAGAAATGGAATGAGAAATGGTTAATTTTTGCCCACAAATGCCTCCCTGAGCAGGCGTAGGGGCAATCGCAGAGCGTAGCTTCGCGGTGGGAATGCTGCTACCCATCCCAGCCCACTGCATATGAGCTGCGCTGTTTCGGGTAAATATATCGTCCGGTACTTCAGTCGCCTTTGACACATGGTACCGGGGAAGGTACTATTTTACTCTACTGGTACCCTACAGCAGTAGTGCCGAATGCTGATGGTAAGAATTTAAAAGCTGCAAGAGCTCACGCTCTCTTATGAATATTAAAATGGTTCGGGAATGTATAGAGTATGGATGTAAGTAGACATTCAAAAGTAATTTTGTAAAACATTAAGTAAATGCCACAATGAAAAATGAAAAAATGAAACAGTCTGAAGGAGGATTTAGCCTTGAGTACTGAAAAGAAAATGACATAAGTTTCATAGCCTCAGATAATTACAACGCTTAGCAATTTCTTTTTATATATTCTGCTGCTCAGCAATCTGGTTATTCAAACAATAATCTAACCACTTCTCAGGTTTCCCTCGTCATTAACTGAGTCATCCAGTGATGCTAATCTCATCTGCCGTCTGCGTATCTTAGCTAAAGATCTGGTATACTAATTCTCTTAAGTCGAGAAAATTTCAAGCTGACCTCTCCCTGCAAGTGAGCAGCCAGAGCGTTTGTACGTTGGTCAAATTTTGTTGGAACTTCTGCTGTGTGATTCAATTTTTCATTGATTTGTTCGCAGGTTGAAGTCCAGGTTCACATACTTATTGCACATGTTTGCCATGGGAGTGATATTCAATATCGTTTATATTAAACATTACTCTCATCGTTTTGCTTTGAAACCTTTCCAGTACGAGTATATCTATTTTGCTACTGCTAGCTGTACCCCAGGTTTTAATATTGCTTGTAGATGGTCATTTTACTAATTGCCCAGTACAGGCTACGTAGTTTGTTATTTAGTTACTTTCGTTTAATCCAGATGTCTTTTCAATGGAATTAAAATTACGTCCAATGTATTTATCAAAGTAATTGCCCACCAATTAAAAGTAAATTGCATCAAATTAGCCAACCGCATAAATTCGGATTCCGAAAATGTGTAAATTACTTAAACAAATACCGACGCATCGAAGTTTCCCGGAGCGGTCGGTAATGATTGACGCCAATTGGCTGACACGGCGATTACGCAGGAATTGGCGGCCGATGGAATCTGCGGACTGCGGCCGCATTCCAGGATGCACAGCTGGCACTAAATACAGCTTGCTCTATGAAATATACTGGGGGCAAGCTGGCACTTACATAGATAATATCAGAATAATTATTGTCAGGATGCAAAATCTACGTGCACTACCATATATATATAAAAGGAGTAGCTGACTGCCTGACTGACTGACATATCAACGCGAGGCTACTAGGATCAGAAACTTGAAATTTAGTACCGGTGTTTTTCATTGAAAGTCATGAAACAAGTGTAAAATATTTTTTCGAAAAATCCTCCCGAAATTCTAGAGTTCTACAACTTAAAGCGAGTAAAACCGTAGAGCGTTATTAGTATACGAACAATAACTCACAATAAATGAATCATAAGACGGATTTTATAAATAAAAATGGTTGCGTACACGCTACGAGTAACAAAACTGGTAAAAGTTTTTTTGTGAAACAATAATAATATAAATTCCCACAACATCCCATACATTGACCTGACTCCGTAAGTCTTAATGGACTCTTGTGTAATGGACGCCAGACAACAGAGAGATCAAACATAAATATCATCATATAAATGTTTGCTGTGGGCGGGAATCGAACCCACGAACCTTTGCGCACAAGATATGATCACTATCTACTATCTGCGCCAACGGGCCCATCATCATCATCGTAATAATTCTTTCATAGTAATAACTAGCAGCTACTAGTTTGACATAATTTAACTCAAATCTACTTGAACCTAGATCTTCACCACGTAACATAAACTATATTATATTTCATAATAAATCAAACTTTATTGACCTAAAATTAAATAAAACAAAGCAAGATTTGTATTATTATGTATATGTAACGAATAAACTGAAGAAACAAATCGAATGATCTTAGAAATTATTTTACAAATGGACATTATTATCAAATTATAGAATATATATTTTATTTCTGAATTTCGATGGTGACACCTAGATGAGATTGCACAGCGCGGGTAAAACCGCGATGCTCTGCTAGTGCATAATAGAAGTGGCTAAATTACTCCACATAACTTCAGCTGTTTGTATATTAAGGTTCCAGTAAAATATTACAGAGATTAGCCGGAACAAACATACAGCCAAAAGTTTTTAAGTAGATATATTATATGTAAATATTTTTATGCTTTCATTTGCGTCAAGTGAAAGGCTGTTAATTTGGAATATAGACTTCTGTTGTATTTAAATTCAGACATAGATGTGTAGATGCAATGTTGTATCGGTTCCTTTCTGGTGTGTTTCTTAATGAACCCGCAGTAAACTTAGTTTTAAGACTCGTCTGGTGCCGGCAGACTTGGTGAAGGTGGGCGTGATGAAATTACCTATGTGTAAGATGACTTCTATGAATCATCTTACACATAGGTAATTTCATTAGTCAATCCCTTAAGTCATCAGGGTCGTTTGTATTATTTGTAAAAATGCATAAAATCACTTTCTTATTGGGAATAATAATGTTATTATTATTACTTATTCTATTGACTTAAAAGTGCTAGTAATGGGCCAGCTTGAATAACGTAAATTGATTTTGAATAGAGACTTTGGTTCAATAGTGCCAACACCAGATCGCATCTATCGATTTTGATTGAAAACGGGTCATCTGTTTGTTTTTTAGCAGCCTCCGTTCTGAAGGAATTCAAACCTTTAAATTTGCTGTATATCAATTAGTATTGATAGAAAGAGTAATTAAAGTAAAACGTCAAGACAAACAAGAGAAATATCCAATGCGTTTTATATGACGAGGAAAGATATTAATCTAATGATCAAAGAGAACAGAGGCGGTTTTATTAAAAGTGCACGGCATTCTTTAGACGCCACAATCACGCGACAGGACATGCCGTTTAGAAATACATTTCACATTTAAGCCAATTGAGACGAACTATTAACCGGGGCGGTCACAACATGCAGGTAAGGACCAGCTTCCACCGGTAGGAAGTCGCGATAATTAAAAAACAGCTTGCATTTAACGCGAGAAACTGCAAAATTGGAAGGCAAGTTATTTAGGTTACGATTTTGTAATTTATCGATAGTTTGATGAATTATGAGAATGATTGTATCAAAAATTACCTGAACTAGAAGAGGATTACAGTAGAGGCAGACCTCGTAGAAAAGTCGTCTGCATTGGTGGTTTTCCGGTTTGAAGGGTGAAAGAGGCAGTGAAAGTATTGGGTAAATGTGACAAGCAACTTTCAGTTCACAAGGTTGATGATACGCCAGTGATATCTTTGTAATGATCCGCATGTCTTTAGGCTGTGGTCGCGTTTATCATCAAGCGGACTGTATGCTAGTTCGCTGACTTGGTAATATAAAACAAAATATCACCGCGTGTTTTACTCTTAAACAAGTGGTTATTGATGGTATTTGATCCTGTAAATATAGAGTGGAATAATTCAACCAATGTAACCTTCCAGGGTAAAGTATGTATTATTTAAAAACGAAACGTTACGTCACTTTTGACTTATCTAATGATGATTATATTTATGTTTGTTCTGTGTCTGTGTATTACATATCTGTATTGAAGTATTATATCTGTGATTCATCATTTATCTGACGTCTGAAACATAATTGCTTTAAACGACTTATCATGGAATCAGGTCAATGCATGAGACGTGGTGGGAATCTATTTATTTTATTATTTGTTTATGATTATTAACACATGAGCTGAACGATGTCCACAGATATAGTCCTTTCCCGGTAGTACCCAATACGACTTGGCATATGCCTTCTGCATTCAGCGCGATTCTGCGATTCCAGTCAGACGTCATACGATTCTCTTGTTAGTGCGTGATCTCCATTTAAGAACCGTACGACACCATCAGCAATCCCTAATAATGGCTAACCATGATTACATTAATGATTTAATCTAAATAATTTAAATCATATCGCTAAGTAAAATATATTTAATATAATATAATATTATATAATTTGTATGACACGGTTAGCGTGTCGCGTCAATCGAGCTGTCATTGCCAAAGACAAATATTTTCTGTTCATAAAATGTTATTATAATTTTCTTTTAGTTTAATTAATTAATATTAAGTTCTATAAATCAAGAGGTGATAATTATAAACTTTAATTGTCGTTTCTTTATTTACAGAGAAAGAAATTGGAGTTTTATTATACTTTTGATATTAAGCAAGCGGGCAAGCATGTTGGCAATTGCAGAGCGCAGCTTTACCGCTCCTTGCATTAGAGCTTACACCGAGACGCGTTTTTTAAATACACAAAGACATAGCTACATTGTGTCTGTCTCTCACCTTTCGCATCGCTGCCACTAGGCGCGCGGCATCACAGCCGGACGGTTCCCGGAAACCCGGCAGATCTGCCGGACGGACGGTTCGACTATTTTTGTAATGGATTCTGTCCATTAGCAATAAATTGAGATGCTCGCGTGCGTCTACACGTATACGCTTGCTTTGTTTGTGGGCAGTTTAGGAAGAAAGCAACGTCTATATCATAGGGTATTAACGTACAATGCAATGTGAGTGCTTTCGTCTCTAGTATCTTTTTATTTTGTTTCAGTTTTATTTTTATTAGACCAGGTCGACAAACAAGCATACAGTCCACGCGATATTAAGCGTCATTGCAGTTATATGTGCTCGTAATATAACAAGGATATCACAACGCGTTGCCAACTTTGTGATTTGAAGATAGTATGCAACATTACCCCATAAATTCAGTGCTTCTCTCACCCTTCGGACCAGAACACAGCAATGCCAACACTGCTATTTGGCAGTAGAAGTATGTGAGAGTGAGGTGCCAATGCAGACAACCTTTTGTATGAGGTATACCTCATGTTTTATTTTTCGTAATATTATTAAGTAGTTGTGACTATTTCCAAAATTTGGTGGGTTACTTTGTAAAATAGAAATGGTACCGTAGTATTAATGGTAGCATACGGTAAATTTGACT